>JABFEA020000002.1:19781021-19791887 GCA_019775915.2 Cyphomyrus plagiostoma
ATCTTACATGCAGATGTACATCTGGCTGATCTTACATGCAGATGTACACATGACTGATCTTACATGCAGATGTACATCTGGCTGATCTTACATGCAGATGTACACATGACTGATCTTACATGCAGATGTACATGCACGTGTCATTGCCAGTTTGAAATGTCTGACGTCTGTCCTTTTCCTTCATCCTGTGGTTTGTTGTCCTGCGACCAAATCATCCTCCCTATCCCCACTATGGACTCTTTCCATCCTCTAATTCCAAGGAGCCCTCCCCCCTTATTTACTGGTGTTAAATGGAATAAACATATGTGTACACAAAAATACTGCATTTCACAACATTGCAACACTGTTGCAAAGCTGGTGACGGCATTGTAACATCAAGGACACAGATGGTACCCTAACCCTCTCATTGCTTGTGGACATGTTACAAGCATATTTTGGTAATTCAGGTCCAGAGAGTAAAAGTCCAGACCAAGATTTTGTTTCAACTAATCAGTTGAGGTTAAAGAGTCACAGTCACAGAGTATTCAACTGGTTGGTTGAAACAAAATCCTGGTCTGTACTCTCTGAATTACCCAACTCTAGTTACCAGTGTCCATTGACTTCCCCTGCGGGGAATGACAGACTGATGAATCATGGATAATCATATAGAACAGACTGAGGGGTACCCTGCTCCTCCCTCAGGGGAATGATTGGACCGTCAGACCTGATAGAACTTAGTCTCTCCTGGGGGGAGGGGGGGGTCATTCAGCATGTTTAAGCATCTCCCATCTGGGGGTGTTTCTCATACTTATATGTACCTCTTTTGAGGGGGGGACACCAGTCTTGGTAAAAATCTGTCTCTGTGTGTCTCTCATCAAGGCCCAGAGAGACTCAACCTCCATAACCCCCTATAATGATTCATGACATCATACAAAACAACAGAAGTGCATTGGTTTCATACTCCCTCAGCGACTCACCTGCTTATATGCAGGAGACCACAGCTGTGAAATGAGAATATCTGCTCTCTCTGCAGGTACGCATGAAAAGCTCATGAGTATAATTATGTCTGGATCATATGATCCAGACCTTCAGTGGCCACTCTTCAGCCTGTCCTCACTTATTTTAAAACTGCAAACATGTTCTAAAAATACAAACTGCTTCCTTTTTCCCCCTTTCACTGCTTTATTATTTAAAACACGAGGATCAGTGTTGCCATGGATGCGGTTGTCCTGGTTACAAACAAGTACGCAGATATGGGAATGGCAAGGAGCAGTTTCAATTGGCTTAACCTCTCCACAGCCCGACCGCTTCAGACCATGTTATGTTTCAGGGGTGGCAAGATTAGGTTTAACTTTTAGTTAGGTGCAGTGGGGTTAAACTCTGGGCAACCCAAAACCATCACCTGCTAGACCACAAATCAATACTATTTTGAAACTTACTGTATGGCCTGGTCAGGACACTGTTACTCTGACCAACTCAGAACCAAAGGACATGCTGACCCACAATGAACCTGAGAGACCGTGCAACAATGTACTGCTGCAATACCAAAAAGGCAGTGACGAGCTGAGACTTGGGCAAGTGCTTGTACAAGGGGGTTGTAGCTGGCCGGCACATTTCGCTGGCTGGTGGGGGCCTTGACAAATATTTGAGAATGGGTGGGGGTATTTGAGTGATTGTCGGTTATGGCACTTAGAACATGAACAAGGAGCACTTTCAGTCTTTCAGGCAAAAGGGGCGGGTGCTAAGGCCCCCCAGCTCCCACTCCCCATGCTTACCCCATCACCTCCCAGTAATCCTAGGTAACAATGCTGTAGGCCAGTGTTTCCCAATCCGGTCCTTAGGGACACAGCCATTCCACGTTTTTGCTCCATCCGAGCTCCCTGCCAGCCAGTCTGTGGGTCCCCGAGCACTGGATTGGGAATCACAGCCATAGGCTACACAAACATTGTAGGGCAAAGGCCACAATCACTTGAGTAATGCCTCTGCTTAGCTGTCTATGCAGTACTGGGAGGCAGAGCTGGGGCTAGCAAGCGGCTGCGTTCATAGATGCTCCCTACAGACAGACCGGATCCCAGATGCGAGTCCGGTCCTAGCGTCAAATCTCATAATTGGTGGATCAGTGCACAGTGGTGCTGACGATCAACTCAGCATGAAGAACAGACTGAGGAACTGAGAGCCAATAGGAAGAGTCTTAACCCTTTATCAGCATAAGTGCTGAAACGGCACTGCATGCCACAATTACAGTGTAAGCCCTTTAATCCCAGGCAGAAGAGGAAGTACACTGTAGTAATGTTGGCACGGTAATATACAAGCGATAACATTTTGGGGGGTTTTAATTTGTGTCCTTGCCATGACCTACCCATAGCAAAACTACATGTTTTCATAGTCATACATGGCAGAGCATATACATAACGGAATGAAAGTGAAAGGTAGAAAGGCGGCTGAAAGCTAAGAGCACCATCTGTTGGTCAGGAGTAGAACACACGGATTATTGTGTAATTTCTGCTGGCTGATGAGTGACCCATGGACTGGGACTGAACACACTAATTATAGTTACCTGATTGGTTCTGTCTTAGGGTGCCCCCGATCTAGGAGACGAGAGGCTGGCTTCAGAACTCTTAACAGCAGTTGTAAGTGTACAAGCTGCTCATAGCGTGTTCACTTCTATGCATCAAATACCAAGAGGGATGGAAACATTACATGTTATATTTATGCCCTAGACTGTAATTTGGCAAATGAGGAAATTAGGATGACACTGTTCAGGTTCAACGAGAGCACTTCAAATAAGAAAACAATGACAGGAATAGCAAAAATGTTAGCATCCTAATTACAGCTCAGTAATGGGACACATTCTCCAACAACTTAATTTTAAAAAGAATATACTTATATAAGTAATATATACTTATTTAGTGCATTTATTCATGGCTTAAATCAGTTAAAATAATACATCAAGAACATGATCGAGGGGTGGCATGGTGGTGCAGTGGTTAGCACTGTTGCCTCACACCTCTGGGACCCAGGTTCTGGTCTCTGCCTGGGTTACATGTGTGTGGAGCTTGCATGTTCTCCCCATGTCGTCGTGGGGTTTCCTCCGGGTACTCTGGTTTCCCCAAAAACATGCTGAGGCTGATTGGAATTACCAAAATTGCCCATAGGTGTGCATGTGACTGCTGCGTGAGTGTGCCCTGCGATAGGCTGGCCCCCCCCATCCAGGTTTGTTCCCTGCCTTGTGCCCGTTGCTTCCGGGATAGGCTCTGGACCCCCTTCGACCCAGTAGGATAAGCGGTTTGGAAAATGGATGGATGGAAGAACATTATCTAACAAATGAATTTTGAATTTTGTAGTAAATAGTGCCAATAATGTACGAAAATACAAATAAGGTGGGAGATTGTGATGAAAGCACCAAATGTATGGTTTACAACTCAAACGCTAGTTAGAACTTTCCACAGGTCAAAGGATCCAAGGTGTAGCCATATGTACCACGAGACACTAGAGGGCACTAAAGAGTATTAGCAATAATGCTATCATAGCATTTGAACTGGGCAGTGCGGTGGCCTGATACGTGGGAAAACAGATGCCTGGCAGCCCCCACCCCCCCCTCCAAGAATATGTGAACCGCCCATATCAGACCGTTTCAGTTCAACCAGGTGAACCAACTGACCCTTTAGCACAGAAGTGCCAGTTTGCTACAGTTAACTACCGATGTGCAACCCGTTGTGTGCCGTGATGGGCGTGTAAACGAGGCTAAATGCTCGGGCGCTTCTCACTTGCCATTTATGCAGCTGCAGCAATCTGCAAAAAACTTTTTAAATTTGTCTAGCACATTTTAAATGATCTTAAGTTTTTCATTTGAAGGTTATAGGGTATTTTTGTTGGTGGGCTTGTATGACAATACCACTAGGCAGCTATAAAAAACCCACCTCCACCATCTTTTTTGCTGTCTTTCGGCATGGAGAGACACATTGTAAAGCTTCAAGCGGGCAAATTAGACCGTCCCCCTTCAACACCGCGCTCGGATATTGCAGACCCCCAACTCCCACGCTCCCTGTGATGACTGACAGTCTAATGCAAACTGGAAAATCCCACCCGGGCACCCTTAATCCTCCAAGAACACGCTTTTAACGCGGCTGGTCACTTCGTCCATTCTGCATCTCGCCGGGCAAAGGATTAAGTCATTTTCTCTCAGAGATAACTTATGCTCGCTAAAGCAAATTGGGCCTGTCACTGTTGCTGTTTGCGACAAGATTTCTTTGCTTCTGCCAGCTATTTTAATGCAATGTGCTTCTGGGGGTTACACAAGGATGCCCAAGACTTCAGTATGTGCTCATTATCTATAAAATCACACAAAATAAATTAAAAAACAGGCCTGCTAACTGATCTCCCATCAGCCGTCTCCCATCTTTCTCCGACACTAAGGTCCTGTCTAACCCTGTCACTTATATCTTGAGAAATTGTCCCTTTGACCCTTTGACCTCATAAAAAAAGGGAGTGAGGAAACGAAATGCAAAGAATTAGCGCTGCGCTGGGAAACTAGAGGGAGTGTGCTGTCATTTTCCAGAAAGGGCAGCCTCCCTGCCGTTCGATGCATGGATAGAGAGGCAGGCAAAAGCTTTCAGTGCTGATTAGACATCTTTGGGATTGCATTCACACCAGCCGTGGAAGGACTACAAGGCACCTTGCACGATGATAAATCACAGCCACCACACACTGATTCCACCATAAAATGAATGCCTTATTCGGAGCGCCCCCCCCACACCGTACTTCGCTGATGTTAAAGCACCAAAAAACAAGCAAAGTAAAGGATCCAGAGGCCTTTTAACACTTTGTCTCTTCCAGGTACTGGGTGGTTTGTTCTTCTCGCTGGCTGACGAGACGGCACATCAGGCTGAAAGAGCACAGCAAAGGCAGGACGCGGCCCGCGGGCGATCACGCCGTGGGGGGGGGGGCGGCGGACACACGATGCAGCAACAGATGGCGCACGCGACGGGACACCCTGTCAGATGACGGAGCTTCACGAGCAAGTCGGAGCAGGGATCCCGAACGACACTGCAAAGACATGAGAAATAAGAGAGTCTGATAAAGGTGTAAATGACTGAAAGGTCAAGGCAAGGTCACAGAGTAAGCAGAGCTTATTATCTTATCGTGAGAGCTGCACTCTTATTCTTGACTGGCAGTTTCCCCTCATTCCGGGTTACCTGAACACAGACTAACAGATACTACTTTTAACACTATACACACGCTGGACATTATCTGTGGTTACATACACGCTCTATGCTGTCCTGCTTAACCGCACACATGAAGTGCACCCCCCCACCCCAGCCCACCAACGCTGTGCTATAAATCCTCCCCCTGGCTTTCAGCGTAATGGACGGCAATTTAAAAGCACGCGGGCCCGTTTTATTAGCTCTGTGGCTGTGGGTGAGGAAGGGCAGCCGCGGTCGCCGTGGTTTACACAGAGCGGCCAGCAGGCGGGGTGCATTAGGGAGATTGCCTCCGCCCGCCAAGGCCGCATGGCGCCATCCCATTGGCCGAGGCCGAGGTGACCTGTGTGCATGTCAACATAAGTGTCGGCCGTAGATTCCCAGGCCTATCCCCCAAGCGCACTCTCCACGACCAACGACGACAGGGAGCGTATTACGCCACTGAGTGGGGCAGCAGGGAGGGGTTATTGGGGAGGGACCCAGCGGACAGCCTGAGCCGTGGCACAGTGTCACACAGTATCCCTGTGTGTCTGTGGGAAGAATCCCTGCAGTGCAACGGCACCCAGAATCCATCACGTCGGTTCGCGATGAGCGGAGAAGGGCAGCGGGAGGACTTTATTCCAACTGGATGCTAAAAGACCATGGGACTCTCCTGTTTTAAATCCTGGAAGCATGATGGCAAGACACAAAGAGGTAAGTGACCCCCCACCAACACTTGAACCAAGCCTCTCAACAAATTGCATTATGAACAGATTTGCAGGCCGTCATCAAAGACAGATGTTATGTTCTCCTCTCCAGATGTTCGTCAAATGGTTAAATCTGATTGGCAGAAGAAACACTGAAGATGCTGTATGAACCTTACAAAGTCATTTTAGGCCACGGTTGGGGCTGCTTTTGCAGGGAGCCGGGTTAAACTCCCTTCAGTGTTATGGCGTGGTTATGCAGTGACAGTGCTGAAGTAGCCAGTGCATTATGGGGGCTCTCAGTAGCCAGTGCATTATGGGGGCTCTCAGTAGCCAGTGCATTATGGGGGCTCTCAGTAGCCAGTGCATTTAGGGGGCTCAAAATAGCCAGTGCATTATGGGGGGTCTCCACAGCCAGCGAGAAGAGGGCACCCTGCCGGATCAGTCGGGACGCTGTTTGTCAGCTCCAGCAGTGAGGTCCTCCCTCGCCGTCCTCCAGCACCAGAGACCATCATTACCTCACAAATACACACGTACACACCCACATCTGAGACACTACATCAGGCAGCTAAACTGCATCAAGACACAGGCTTATCTGCCCGGGGTTTGTCATGCTCCTCTGTACCATTCAGCAGCCTAAGTAAGGATTTCCTGTGACTCCTATGATGCACTGCTCTAACATTCATCATGAGATAGGGGGTGCCGCCCACAGGCAGTGCATGTCAGCTGCCATCTTCACTCTTGCCTCAACATCCCCCAGGAAGATCTGGAACTGTTACTCATCCTCTAGCTGTGGGGCGCAGCATTAGTTCATGCCCCACACGGCAGCCCCATCCCAGGTCTGTCTGCGCTCCTGTTTCCCGGCAGTACAGGCCGCTCTCTGTGCTTTAGTTGACTCCACATCGAAGTTTCTGCAGAATGCCTTGATCACAGTGACCCAATTCTGGGTGAGTACCGGAACAGCAGCCTCAGGTGCCCTTACTGTGCCCCCCACAGCAAGGTGACACAAAGTCTCAGTTACATAACCCTGACTAGGTATCGACTAACCCTACCAATCCTGTCCATTTTCCTACTCAATAGGTCGAGCAACCTGCCTGAAATTAATTGCCTCTCTCTCCCAGACGACCAGTGAAATTAACAGGCTTTTTAATTGCCTCTCTGCCTTTTGACAACCATTAATAAGCTCCAAATGGATGACTCCAAAGACAAACCACTATTAATTTCTAAAAATTGAGTTATTTACACTGGGTGTAGTTATCCAGCCTCTGCAAAACTATATTTAAATTAAAAAAATAGTACAAAGTTTCAAGAACAGATGCTAACAAACCCCTTAAGAATGCAGACCATCGATATTCTGTCATTGGCAAAATCCAGAATTTACATTACGGAGCTGAATAATATCTGCAGGCTTCCAATCCTGAGCCCAACCTCAGGGACAGATATGAAGCTGCTTTCTTCATAGAGAGTCTCTGGCAGACTTTACAAATGGGCATCACACTGTCACACCCCCAAAGAAGGGCGCAGCCTGTGGGGTGAACATATCAGCTATGTGAGACCTGTCATGTTTCACTGCCATGCTGGTATGGCTTTGGGGGGGGCTTTTGTGCTCAACACTGACTGGCTCAAACAGGCTGTGACTGAGGCGATGCAGGCATGCTCAGGCAAGCGGACGCGTGCATCAGAGAGGAGAGGTCAGGGACCTGGCGAACACCATGCCTGGTCCTCCAGCAGAAAAAGCTGGTAGCCTGCAGAAATGAATGGATCAGGATTAGCAGATGCACGCATGCTTAGGTTATTGAATATCTCTGGCAGGGTGACAGACAGGACTGCTGGCCAATCAGCTGGCTACATTGACCCACAACGTGGCACTATATCTGCAAGCTGTAAACCTTAAAAAGGTTCAATTAAATTAACACTGAAGCAGAAATAGGTTGAAAAAGATTAAACTTCAGTATAAGTCACAAAACTGAAAAGAAATTGAAATGTGAAATTAAATAATAAGAGTATTCATAAAAACTGAAAGCACAACAAATCTGAATCGCACCAAAACATTATGCCAGTAGGCACCAGCAATGCATTGGGGGAGCAGGCCAGATGTGACACGATTATACTGAAAAACGCCACCCTCAACCTCGCACGGAACATGACATCATAGCACAGTTGCTATGTTACTGATCTTTGTGCAACAGAGTAATGTTCTTCATGTCAAGGGCGAGAAGCCTATATTGGCCCCCCCTTAGATCATCCTGCAGAGTCGGGGGGGAGGCGTGCCAGGTCGCTGCGGGGGGGTGGTTCTGGTTGGTGGAGGCCCTTCGGCCCTGGACCCGCTTTCCTCGGTGGGGTTGCGGGCGGTACTTGGGGGCTCGCCGCCCGTCCCCCCTCTCCTCCCTGTACGGGGGTTGTGCGCCCCCTAGGTCTATCGCGGGCCCCCTCTCGGGTAGGGCAGGTGCTTGTCTCGGGGACGCGTGGCTGTGGGCCCTTGTGCCGGGGGGGCCTGACGGCATCAAATACCAGCACATCCAATGACAAATCAGTTAATCAGTTCACACCTACACTTGCACACACAAGAATGTTTTTGAGCGATCAATATCATTATTATTATTACTGTATTGCGCATGTTAAAGACATAGGAATTGAAATATACATGTATAATACTATAATAATAATATATAATACCCATTTGTAAAATTATTGATTATTATTATTGATATTGCTGTTGTTATAATTTTTGTTGTCTGATGTCCTTAAAGTAATGAGTGTTGTGTTTGATATGGCTGTTTGTATTCTGTATTCCCCTACACTTTTCTCCATCCCACCTACATTATTAGTGTTATTTCTGTATACCTTTGTTCTTTTCCTTTTTTTTTCTTTCACTCTCCCCTTCGTGATTAATGTCTGTAATTGTCACAATTGTTGTTTTTGTATTCCCCCATTTTTTTTTTGTTTCTCGTATTTTTTTCTTTTGTTTTCTTTTTCACGGTACTAGGATGGGTGAGTTCGGAGCGGCCACACTCTTCGCTCTCGAATGTCATGTAAAATATAGTCGTCCTCCAAAGAGGGGGGGGGTGGTGGTGGTGGGCAATTAAAAAAAAAATAGGAGTAGAACGGATGCCAGCAGGGAAGTGGGGTCGGCCTTTTAGTGACAAAAGCGTACAGCTGAGCTCGACCAGGTGGTAGCACCATCATCGCGAAGCCTCCCAGGACCAGCTCTGTCAAACCCCTCATCTGAATCACAGCCTCGGAACACAGTGAACACTGGTCGGGGGGAGCTTCTATCTACAGTGGCAAGAAAAGATGTGTAAAAATTTCGGAATTTCATGGTTTTCTGCATTCATTTGTGCATCTGATCGTCATATAAGTCAAAAGTATTGACAAATATATTGTGTATAATAATAACACAAAAATCTTGTGTGGAGCGAAACACAAAAGGTATGAGTGGTTTTTATCAGTCAGAGTAGCTCTATCCCACACCTCCAAACCCATCTTCTCAACAGGGCTTTTTTGAGGCCATTAACTCAAAGGTTCACTTAGTAACTTTATAGTTGTTCTCAACAAAGTCATGAAAGATCAGAATATGTGTTATTATTGTACCTACATTGTACGTTTTCACATTTTATGACAAATTAATGCAGAAAACCATGAAATTTCAAAATGTTCACATACTTTTTCTTCCCACTCTGTCTGTCTATCTATCTAATTTAATCCAATTCCTCTTTTGTTCTTTCCCCAGCAGCTGGGAACAGGGATACACCATGTAACCCTGGATCATACTTCTTTCTGTCCAACCAGGATGGTGCGACGGAGATCTGGCTGAAGACCCTAAACAAGGGTGTATGGATGCCATTTACAGGTAGGCCCAGTACAGAGGGGACGGGGCTCCGGAAGGGATGCCTTGGTAGCCGTTAACACGGGGAATGGGGAACATGCGTGTGCCTTGTAAGATGGATGAGACTTCTTCTCCAGGTAGATTGGGGGCAGGGCTTGCAGCTCTGTGAAACAGTGGGGCATTGTCTCTGTCCCCAACCCCTCAGCTTTCACATCACGACATTATGGAGTCCTCTCTCATGTTAACCTAACCCGCCACACTCCCCCGTGTTCAGAGGTTTATGTAATCTGTGGAAGCCCTTTAGACTTGCATGTGCAACTTGCATTCCCTAGTGCTGACCCCTGGTGCTTGGTGGTAGAACATCGCCAAAAATATGTCACCTCTGAAGCCACAGTCACACCCCCCTCTCCTGTCATGCAAACACACCCACGGTGGGTAAGGAGCAAGTTTAATCTCCAAATCAAGTTGCTAAACTTGTCTGCCTCAGACAGGACATAGATAACCAGTCTTCTAACATGAGTGCATTTTGTCAAAAGTCCCAGAAAAGCACAAGAGGCTGGGTTGGGGGGGGCTTGTCCCTCACCTCTACAGTAACCTGACCGCAAGTGGTGGGTCAGTCGCTCCGGGGCTTGTGCGGCAGATCAGCATCCCAGATGAATTCTCAGCACCACCTTAGCGGTGCTCACAGGCTGCCTCAGCCTCTCTGCAGCCACCTTCCGCTGCTCCCCTCTGCCCCGGCAGCAGAGATAAGAGCCTGCAGACGTGCGTGTACATTAACACGCACTGGCGCTATGGCGGCACTCGCTCGGTCACACGACGCCGGGCGTCTTATCGGAGGTCAGACTCCTCCACTGCTGGCTTATATGAAGGGCAAATCAGGGGTAGGAGGGAAAGAAGGGGGGGGAGTTGGAAAAATAAGTCAATGAGGCCAGCATGTGGGGCATCAAGGGGGGCAGTGATGTGGATTTAATGCGACGGTCACGCTGCCAGAGCTGGTTAATGATTAGGGAGAAAAAAGCAGTGGCACACTGACTGCAGTCCACTAAGCAGCCGGAGAAGTTTGCGGATGAAGGAATAGAGGCTGAGCTGGGGGGTTTGTGGGGGGGGGGGGGGGGGTTTTGGGGGGGATGATGAGGGGGGGTGCGCCTGCGGCAGGGGCAGGGCTCGGTGGCATGGT
>JABFEA020000002.1:19820697-19837259 GCA_019775915.2 Cyphomyrus plagiostoma
GTGAGGTCTCACTAAGGAATTGTATAATCTTAGCATTACCTCCCTTGACTTAAACTCCACACACCTGGAGATATACCCCAACGTCCTATTGGCCTTTTTTATTGTTCTGAATAGCTATGTAGTATCTGTATCATTGATGTGCCTTATGGTGATCATATGTTTTGATTCGGCAGAATATAAGGAAGCTACACAAGGATACCAGAGAGAAACAGGAATCAGAGACATAGAGTGCTGGTTCAGTCCAGATGAAGGACTTAATCCCAATAACTGATCGTGGGAGAATTTTGTGATAAATAAGTTACTTTGGTTTTGTGGATTTTTTTCTTTTGTTTTCTTTAAATACATTTGGTTGGTTGGAGCTCATCGGCACTTGGAAGAGGGATTAAAGGGACAATAAAGTACGTGCATCCGATCCGGTCTTCTGAGACCTCAAGTTCATTGGCCGGTACCTAAGAGGGACTAAACATAATATCGCTGAAGTGCCTCTGACAGTTAATAACATCTTCTAATGTCACATTCCTATCTAGTCCCACTGGTGATGAATTACATGTACTACACTAAATATCCCTAACTAGTTCTGCTTGCAGTTAATAGCACACACCAAATGTAACATCCCTAATTAGTTCCACTAGTGACTAGTTATATGCAGTTATGTAACACACAAATGCCAAACTAATGCTGCCTTCAGGATGCTTTTATATCATGATGCAAACCTGCTCTTAAGGCATTAGGTAACATCAAGTACCTAATAAAAAACATAATAAAATGAGAGAAAACACAGGTGTCCTCCTCATGACATTGTTTGTGTGTGTTACAAAAAGCAGGGTTGACATCATAAGATGATTGAGGTCCCTTAAGGCAAGAGTTATATGAGTCACCAAGTAGTGACGTCTACTGCAGATCATCGCCCTTCCACTGCAGGCTGCACTGGCGCGTTACCAGATCGTGGAGAAAAGGTAGAGAGCAGACTTTTAAAACCTCAGCCAAATGAAATCCCGGGCTGTCAAGACATCAGGGGATTCAAGGGGAAGCAAGAAAAACATCAGAGAAATATAAAGAAAATATAGAATCCATAACACACTCAGCATTTGTACATGCATTTTGATTAATATACTGAGAACAAATTCTGGAGTGTCTTTTAAATTGACTGCAGTTTACCGCTGATTAGTGCCAGTGACACGGGCCGGTAAGACGTTTTAGTGCCGTAACATTATATTGTGGGACACGGTATTCTGATGGTAGTTTAAAAAGCAACGCTATTCCAGTATCTCCCCAAGAAATCGGCGAATGGAAGGGGTAGGGTATTTTCCCAGTAATACAGTGACACCCCCCCCCAGCTCAGACCAGCTTAGACACTCAGGAAATCTCAGATCTGAGCAGCAACATCTGATGAACGTCCTTCCATGACCTTATAAACAGATATGCAGAACTGGAAAGGAATAACATCTCAGCTGTGCCTCAGAACGCAGGACGGAGGCAGGATTAGGAAAATGAGAAAAGATTTCATTAGAAGCGGATCCATCCCAGTTTATAAATTCTGTCTAAATAACTGTAACTTGCCTTCGCTCTTAAAACAAATTAAAATGCAAAATCATAAATATATAGATGAGGACAATAGTTTACTTGCACCCAGGCTAAACACTTTCAAACTCAACGCTTCATAACTCACCATGTGCAGTCAGTGCGGATATCTATTTTCATAAGATGCTACCTTTCAACCTTTATTTACGATATCAGATTTTCAGTGGTTTTGATTTTTAATCATTTACAAAGCTTTTTCTGGGGTTGATCATGTCCTTTGCTAATGGGTACAAAGGTGAAATGCTTTCTGGGAAATGAATCACCGACTTTCATGTCGACAGTGTAAATAATAAAACTGAATAATAAATAATAATAGAAAACGATAAAAGGACAAAACAATGATTTTCCCATATACTGAATTTCCTTCCGGGTACAAAGAGCAATTTTAAAGAAAGAGACGCACTCATGGGCACGGATTGGGTGGTTAGCTGGGGGGGGTCTCCATGGGGGTAGGATTTGGATGGTCAGCGTAACACAGGAATGGACTGGGAAGCATATCCCTCAAGATCCGGTCTGCCTGCCATCACATAGAAACCTAAGCATCAGCCCCACAGGAAGCTAACAAAATGATTCACACCCAAAGGGAAGTACAGTACAATATCCGGCTAACTGGCACTGTGCCGACTCAACGGTGACAGTTTCTGGCACCACGTTATGTGTAGGAATTGCTCAGCTGTGACTGTCAAGCAAAAGGACTGACACTAAAAGGAAAGAGTCCAAAACAATGGTCAAAAACGAGGGTCCACTGGAGGTAATGCCCAAGAAAGCAGGCTAAGAGAAAAACAGTATAACCTGCACCAGTGTCTGCCCATTCAGCTCCTACGTGTTTTTTCAAATGTCAGGGGACACAGAACTAAATCAGAAATACAGACAATATTTTACATTGCATTTACATTTATTAATTTGGAAGGTATCCAAAGTGACGTGCATTTGAGAAAAACGATGTCAGATGGTCAAGGGTCCAAGAGTGAAAAATCACTCCACTGATTACGGGACTGGAACTGGTGACCTTCTGATGACCTGCGGGGCCACATACCACCCCCACAGCAGACAGGAAATGCTGAAAGATTTGCATGGGCAGAGTTTTTGAAAGGAGGGGTGATGGTTTGACTGGTTTACCGAGTGGCGTCAAATGGCGGGACCCCAGGCAGGCCGGGGGGAGGGGGCAGATGGCACAGAGACAGTGCTTCATGACAGGCTCGAGTCAATGAATGCAGAACTCATATATAGACTGCGATTCTGTGGAGTTTTGATTTCATTAGTGTTGCAACTATGTAACTTGGCATGTGGACATCATTGATAAAATTTTGGTTTATGTTACGATGCAGTATAATAACTCTGCAGTCCAGAAAAAGAGTGACTTCAGTTGCATTATTGATATGGAAAGGGTTTCTATCCAATTAACATGTCGATTTTGACTGCAAACCACATAAGATCCCTCCATGATTTACTGGAAAGTTAGCAACAGGGTACCCAGAAACTCACAGACTGGTTTTCCCCACCCAGCGCCTCGAGTAGCTTCAGAAATGACCAGACTATCTCGGCTATGATACTTCAGCCTCCAATGGCTCCCTTGTGTCACAAAATTGCACTTATTTCACTTAACTTTCTTCAGGTCAGAGATTACGTGAGCTGGACCAAAACGTGCCCAGAAGGAGAGAGTCCCAGAACTGCACACCCTCTGCAATCCATAAACTCAAGGTGACACTTTCAATCTGTTCTTTAACAGAAATGCTGTGTACGTACGCATGTATACAAACAAACACAGCCTCTCCCAGGGTTACGATGGGGTTACGCTCCGACAAACCTATCGTAAGGCGAAAATGCATTTGTATACAGCACACCTAACCGAAGAAACATGCTGAATATCTTGTATAATTCATAGACTAATGTAGTGAAAATGAAAAACTTCGACCCACCGTAAAGTTAAAATATTGTGTGTAACTATAGAGGCATCTGCCAAAAAATAAATGCAGGTGTCCTTTCAGGGATTTTTTATCTGACAGTTATTTGTCCTTTTATATTCATGAATTCATATATTTATATATACCATATGTGAGGTATTGTGTAGACATTTCCTAGGTTACAGTGGTCCATCTTACAATTGACAGCAGGGTCAGGCAGACCATGAGGAAATTCAAGGGCCCACAGTGACATCATTCTGTTGACCACAGGATTTAGCTCGAGCTAGCAGGAGCCACACGCTGCTGTCTGTTGTACCCTTGAGCAAGGAACTTAACCTGAATTTCTCTAGAATTGAACCAATGAATAAAAAGCAACCACGAGTACAGTAAAAAAAAAAAAAAAAAAAAAATCAGCTAAGCATGTTAACATGACGTCATTTGTCGGATCATTTTTAATGCCCGTACCTCCTTAGCAGAGGAATAACTTTGAAGCCTTAGTCATTCCCTAGCATTGCAGTTGCTCACTAAAACAAGTCATAGGACTACTTACTGGTGATATTAATAACTTAAAAGCCTTATTCTGCTGCAGTCATGGGTACGCTATCCACCGAAAATGAGTTTGGATTTCACATTACTGTGCATTCTGTGGACTCTGAGCCCCCTTAAGTGCTATCAAATGAGAACTGTGTGTAATTATAAAAATCCAGTTTCTTTTTTACAAAGTTATCTTCAGTCAGCACTGAGCTTTATTCAAAATTCAAAAGTGTATAGATCAAATTATCACTGCCAGTAAAGTGTTCAAAAGTATGACATGCGGCCAGTTTCGGTTTCATCACAGTCGTGTGACCATAAGATTCGGCCCGTTCGTCAAACCTGGGAGAGCCTCCACTTGGGGGCTGCTCCCGGCGCTTCAGAGTGGTTGGCAGCGGTTTGATGCGGGGGCTGCCATGATCGCAGGCGTGTCTTACGGCTGGGCAGTCTTTCTTGTTAGCGGGGCCAGAGACCCAGCTGTAGGTCCTCCGGTAAATACCGGAAAGCTGAGCGAGCATGGACGATATTCCCCGCCCCCCGCCTGCCATCCTCACAAGCACCCGAATCCCCCCTGTCGATCTGCGGCAAAGTAATTTTAACCTCCGGATGCAATCCAGGGGCTGGCTCCGCATGACACGTCCAGCCCCACACCCTGCCACTGCGGCATCGTCAAAGACCACAACGTCCGGCGGACATGCCCCGGCCGCCCGTGTGTGTCCCACCGTCCCCCACACGTCTCACTTTTTAAACCGGCCGGGCTACTTCTTTATCCCTTCCACTTATGTTTGGGACTGCGGTGAAAGTAAAAAGTAGCGCAAGCAGGCGATGTAAATTCAGCCGCACTTACCGCGTTTCGCTCGCTTTTCCCAGCACTCCCATGCACAGCACAGCACGACGCGGAAGGGAAGCCGGCTGTCCGCTACAGAAGTCACGGCGGCACCGTTCGGACGGGCCGAGTTCCGCCCACCGAGGATCCAGATCACGCTCCCGATTGAGTTCCCGATCCCACATTCCCAGCCCTTGTCAGCGGCATGACCGGGGGCGGTGCCTGGCCCGGTAACGCGCATGACGTCATTGTGCTTTTTTTTTTTTAAATGTGGGCGACGTCATCATACTTTTTGGACGGAGTGGGCGTACGAAGGGAAAGTGAAGCTCATCCTAGCTGCTTTTGCTTCGTTTGCGGGAAAAGAAAACTGACATTGAGGCCCAGCCCAGTCCACTTCGCCAATAAACGCAAAGGCGAATACAAATGCCCAATGGCTGTTCATTTTACTTCTGCTTTTGTTTGTTACTTTCAGTGAGACGGTTAAGGCTTTTCGTGTATGTGTACATGAATGATTCACTTGACGTCTGTAAGGGCCCGAGTATTTTATGCTTTCGAGTTGTCGGGTCTCTGAACACATTCTGGGGTAATAAATTGCATATCAAGAAAATGTTTTATGACCGTGATTACATTTAGATATCTATCAATAGATTTAAAAAAGGCAATAAACAGGCCAGGCAGACATATGACTGAGATGCGAAAGTCCCCGACCAGTGTTCTCTCAATATCTCCATTCTTATAAGTTCGATGATGTTTTTAAATGAAAGCAGAGAGATGAAACAATAAGCGAATACGAACTTATCAATTTATATATTTATTTTTTTGTTTAGTTTCTTTACGTTCACAGATCTATGCATTCGCCAATTACCGTAAAATATAAAATATAATCTTAATTAAAACATTCGATCATTACATATTTAAATAGCCCAGGAACTGCTCACAGCTTTGAGAAGATGATATTGAAGAGATATAAACAAAGACTAGAGAAAAACATATACTTTGGCACTAGAAAATTAAACAAAATCATTATTCAAGGCTAATAAAACATTTTCTTGCAAAGCCATAAATAACCTAAAATGTGACAGTAAATATATATTTTCAAATCTGGAATGCACACTTAGTAAATAGTCAGGAATTTGTCCATGTAGTTAAACAAATGGGTAATGTGTCCCAAGATTTTTGTTAGATGCATTATGAAATTTGTTTTTCTAATAAAAAGTGCAGAAAAGTCCCTTTGGGCTAAAGCCCCTTCAGAGCCTTGGTGGAGTGCGATGGACTATTCCAAACGAAAAACAGAAAGACATATATACTGTAGAAAGCCTAACCTCCTTCATATCTTGTATTTGGTCTGAGGTTACATCTTTAAAAATCATAAATGCTGTTCAGGGCTTCCAGGCTTCCAGAAAGTTCTACCAGGTCTCCAAGCCTGTCTTTGGAGTTAGGTGGTCACTCGCTTCTGCCAGCTCTCGTCGACCTTTTGCCCCTAAACCAGTTTTGGTCTCTTCCAGTATTGCACAGAAATAAGACATTTACCAGATCTATCAAGTGAAAATGAGGTTTTTGCCCCAAAACTTGCTGGAGGCTTGGGTGCAGAAGCAGTGGAAGGCTTCCGTGTAGCTAGTCTGTTCTCTTCTCTCTGCTTGGAAAAGCAGCTAATGCTGCGTTGACTGTACCAAACAATGGTTCGCACACCTACAATACCATAACTCACTGTCCCAGGAGTAACCACAACTAAAAAGCTGTGTATGTACCTCACATTTCCATGCTATAATAATAATGTAAATGTAACACACACACACACACACACACACACACACACACACACACACACAATTGCACTATAATTTTGACAGTCCATCCTCTCATGCCTTGCAAAGGCTCATCATTCCCATCCATGTCTACTCCACCGTCACAGATTTGGCCAAGTTCCTGGGGTAATCCACCTGAAATTGGGAAAGCAGAGTAACAAAAGCAAAATCAATCTGTGGAGAATGAAAAATGGGGCTAGGGCGGTAAATGAAACAGTACATGTCTGATACTGCCTTAATCTCATGACGAAAAGCAGGAACTACTACAAATTATTTTGCATGTATGAAAACAAACATGCAATAAAAAGATAATTAATAATGGGAGTTTCAGTTAGGATACAAAGGTCTGTGTCTGTGAATCTGAGGTATAAATTTCCCGTTCAACACATGCTATCTTTTTATTATGTGAGTTTGCAATGATGGAGCCACTGGGCCCCAGATATCGATATGGTGGTGATGTCACAGGTTGGGGAAGCACGTACATCATATCCGCGCAACACGGCCAGGTGGAAAGACATTAGCTGCAGAGGGATGACGCTGAGTATCCCCTGCAAGCAGTCCACCGTCTGAGGCAGCTCGATGGTCTTGTACGCACTCTTTTTCACATCTGGGTCGTCCTGACAACACAGGACGATCGGTCGCCCCTGACACAGGCAAAGGGAAAAGAAAGGAGAAATGGGGGCGTTACCATGTGACCTCCAGTTCAGCCATTAGTCAAACTGGTTTAGGAGATATGGTGTCAGGGGAACAAGGGTGTAGCGTTGTATGAATCATTCTTGGCCAGAAATGGTATAAGCTCAAAACATGGTAACAGAGCTCTTTCCAGAAACGTGCCTGACCTAATGCAGGCATGAAAGTGTGTCTCACCTGTCTCGCAGTCACCTGCTGCAGAGCGTTGTGACACTTGATGTAGCAGCCATCGCGCATGATGACCATGATGACGGGCATGTCGTTGTCGACCAAGGCCAGTGGTCCATGTTTCAGCTCCCCAGCCATAATTCCCTCAGAGTGCATGTACGTGATCTCCTTGATTTTCTGTCAGCAAGACATTGAGAAGAGATCTGAAGCCAATCAATACACAATGGATGGCAGTCCAGCTTTACACTTGTGAGTGTTCATTTGATTTTGCTGTTGAAGTTCCTGGCGAGAGAGCTGTGAGACTCACCAGCGCCCCCTCCAGGCAGGTGGCGTAGTGGAAACCCCGACCCATGACCAACAGTGACCTCTGCTGGTACAGCTCATCTGCAATGCTCTTGATCCTACTGTCCAGGTCCAACACCTTCTTAATCATCTCTGATGATTGGAAAGAAAAATAATATTTATGACCTTTAAAAGGAAAGGATGTGGGAAAAAATTAGCATTGTAAAGAAGAGAAAGTGGATGGGGAGGCTACTCTATTTGTGGCTTATGCTGGGTGGGTGAAATGATGTGGGGTGAGTTTCTGAGGTAGGTTCATGCTGAGGACAGATGCTCTGCTGTGTGAAAATGTCCATGCGTTTGGTTGGCGAGAGTTAAGCCAGCCGGCTGCTCCTTACCTGGCAGCATCCGGAGCCCGTTGATAATTTCCAGTCTCCTCTTCTGCAGGGAGATTCTGTCCTCACTCATCATCAGCCCAAACATGATAAGGGCCACAAACTGGCTTGTGTAGGCCTGTGAAAGGCACAGGAGATAAGGCTCGAGTGTCCCAGTGAGCGCTGCTGGCATGCGTACCTCTGTGTGCCACTGTCCTGTGTTACCTTGGTGCTGGCCACTCCGATCTCAGGTCCCGCATTGATATGAACGCCGCAGTCAGTCTCCCGGGAGATGGAGCTGCCCACGGTGTTGGTCACACCCACAGTCAGCGCCCCACGCTCTTTACAGTACCGCAAGGCCATCAGGGTGTCGGCAGTCTCTCCTGGTGGTGGGATACCGTCAGTGACTTCCCATAGGGAGTTACAGGAACTACCACATACAAAAGATTGCACGTGGAACAACATCTGCCTGGAAAGCAGGTCTTCATGATAGTGACCGGAAGCTAGGCCTCACCTACCAGACTGGCTGATGAAAAAGCAGACATCGTCCCTGAACACGGGCGTGATGCGGTCCAGAAAGTCACTGGCTAGCTCGACCATCACCGGGAGCTCCGTCAGCTCCTCCAGAATCTGTCGGGTCTGAAGGTAAAAACGAGTGATTGAATGTGGCGTAGCCGGATTGTGGATCGAGTGCCAGAAGTTTATGTCAGATCGGCTGGTCAGGCGCAACGGTGTACACAAACTGGCTCAAAACATTTTGCTTTTAAAGGAATATAGTGTGAAAATATATGAATTAACCATTGTTTTCCCAGTAAAAAGTTTTGCTAAATGAATAAAAAAAAAAAAAAAATCACATTTCTAGATCATCCAATCTAACTTTTGAGTTGACAGGGCTGAGAAGATGGCATGAGAAGCTGGGAGCTCAGATCAGCCCCGTGAGACTCTGGTCGAGGGGCCTGTTCTCAGAACGGCTTTAACTGAAACTGCTTCTCGTCGGTCACTCACCGCCACCCCAGCGTGGAAACTCGTCCCGCAGCCAATGATGATGAGCCGTCGGCAGCGCTTGATCTCCTTCAGGTGGTCCTTCAGCCCACCCAGCATCACTTTGGAGGGGCGTGGCAACAAAGAGACACAGCTGTGTGGTTAAAATGTCATTGAACAGAATGCGGCTAAGTGGTTGACATCCCAAGAGGGTCCCGCTATAGCAAAGTACTTCACTGGAATTGCTTCAAAATGCACAGAAGCCTTACCCAGGAAACTACACCCATCTTCCAAACCACTCATTGAATGAGCTTATCCTAGGAAGCTTAGAAAGAAGACTGCAAAACACAGAGGATGGGTTCCAGTCTGACTGAAGGCACAAAAGCATGGACACTATGGGCAATTTAGAGATGCCGGCTTAATTAACCATGTTTTTGGACTTCAGGAAGATACAAACAAGCCGGGAAAACAGAGGACTGATTCTGCAAGTTTTTGAGTTCCTTTGGGTTAAGGTGACCACCACAGGTCCCCAGAGGGCCAGAACAAAATGTGAACTCATTAATGGTGAACAATAGGGCTGAAAGATATTGGAAACATTCAAAATACTGTGATTCTTACCTTTGCAATATATTGTGATATTATTTAGGTAGAAAAGGAGTCAAAAACTTGCCAAAAATCAACTACAGCCAAATGGAACATGTTATTGTCTAACAATAAAGACAGTCAAATAAGCTAGTGTTGTTGCCATGACACAAAGCAGTACTGATAAATCACATGCTTTTGCTCAATGCTGTCTCTGTGGAACCCAGAATTCTTCCATACAGCGGAAGGCAAATGTGTTTTGGTGACCAGTAATTTTTTGCTTTTCTCCTCCTCACTCATTTTACTAAATTTCTCACAAACACGCCACATCGCCTAAGTCAGTACAATTGCAAGGCATGCAGAGATCATGCAAAAGCAGCTGCAAACTCCGCACTGATTTTTGTACATATACTAGATAATCTTTAAATGGAACAATCAATGCAAACCTTGCTAAGTTTTGTCTCCTGTATCAGAGTAATTAATCTCAACCCAGTCTTGTATTATGAAAATTGCATGTACATAACATGCGATGTCGATATCAACGTCACACATCTTACAGACCTGATGAACAGCAGCAGTACCTGTGTTCTTTTCAAAGCAGATCCTCCCTCGCATGGTGTTGAATATGGACTCTGGTTGCTCGAAGATCTCCTTCTGCATGAAGGCCTGATAGTTACCTGTGTATATTCAGCATGGGGGGGGGTTGTTACAGTATACACATGGTGCTCTTAAAGTGCAATTTAAAGTGGATATCTGTACAAGCTTCCTAAACTGAAATACGGTGGGACACCAACACATTTAGCAGAATGCAGGAGATGTGTGTGTGTGTGTGTGTGTTTCTTTAACTGAAAGTGTCTTCACAAGGAAAGTAAAACCTGAAAAATACAACTTCTGAGGACATCACCCATACAATAAAACCTTTTTAAAAATAGCTCTACGTTTTAAAAAGCTGAATGTACCAAACCTTATTTGGTAAAGTTTTGTTAGACTGTAATTAGGGTCCATACATTCCATCAAGTGCCTACAATGAGGAAGTGAGTGGGTGACCATTCCTGTAACAGTCTGACAAAAGAGGTTCACTGAGCGTGCAGCAGGAAACCACCACGAGGCCACAATGCCGGACAGGCCTGCCCACATATCCTGGACGAGGACCAGGTCATGTTATTCTTGAATCTGACTCTAAACAGCTTCATAGTGCTACTACACTAGTCTTTACTCGATTGCTTGCTCGATTCCTGAGAAAATGCAGAATCCTGTTGTCCGCATTTGCACAGTCCTACTACAGGTGCTGTATGTGGTTCCTTGACAGATGAACTCTTTGGATGAGCATCTCTGCACTGCCATGGCCACACTGTCTGCCCCCTAACCTTTCATGATCTGCTGCAGCTCCATCTGCAGGGTCTGGATGGCCCTCACTGGTTCCTCGCCCGCCTGCCGACTCATGCGGTGCAGGGACAGCTTGCCCTCCGCCACGGCTGCGATGTCATCGTCCTCCAGGTAGATCACCTTGTTGGTGTGCTCGATGATGGCGCTGCATTGTAGGAATAAGGGAGGGGGGGGCCATTGAATAAGCCACGTAACACTGAAAACCACATCCTTACCAGGTCCTGGCTGGCAGCAATCCAATGTAAACAAGACTGAACTCCATAGCCAATCCTATTTGCTTAGACACAGAATAGCTAGGTCTAGTTCTGCTCAGTCCTCATCAGGTGATCTTCCCCCATAGCATGGGGTAGCAGGTGGAACAGCAGTGGTAGGCAGTACCGTGTTACTCAAAAACAGCCCGAAAGGTCCCTGGTCAGATAGGACACCCAGCTGTCTGTGTGGACGTCCGGAAGCTAGACTGAACAAAAGCATTGGAGCCTCCATATTTATTCCTGGGATCAAGAGAGTTCTATATGAATGGGACGGAGCGAAAACAGTGTTTTCTGAGCTCCATTATGCGTAATCTGACTGCAGCCACCAGGGGGTGCTGCAGAGACAGTGTGGATATTCACTTTCAGGCCTCTTTCATCCAAACCTTCGTCTTTATCTTTCTGTGCAGTTCTCTCTTAATGCTTTAATCCATGGTGAGTGTGTGTGTGTTTTTAAAATGTCTGCACTTTATAGTAAAAGTAAACAACTGCTATATTTGTAATCTCAAACAACACCCAAAGGACCAAAACGGACCACGAATACAGTAAGTCACAACCTGCCATCCTGCTTACCTTGCATCAGAGGCAAAGAAGTACTCCACAGCTTTCCCGTGTCCAACTGAGTGCAGGCCACAGGAACTGTCTGACCGGTTCCGATTGTTCTTCATCTGGACTTCATCTTTCAGGTGGCCTGAAACGTCAGCAGTCACTACATGAGAAAACGGGAGTCTACATCCGATTGGGTGACTGCATGATTTGCCACTCCTCTGAGCTAGCCATTACACATGACGCTGCAATATACCACCTACTCTATGGACTACGGCATCAGTCTCTATCACTGTTGGCGTGAGAAACAGATGTTTATGCGATTATTTTTAAGCAAGAGCTTAGTTTAATTACTCTTATCTTGTAGAATCATTAAATGAAGATGAGTCGGACAAACCCTTAATACTTACTGAAACCAAACAGGCTTTTACGACTCCTTGGACCTTGGCCTATAGTATACCTGGTACACTCCTTTTAGGCCGCTATCCATTAGCTTTTTAAGGTTTTTCCCCCTTGTGTCTCTTTCCTGGTCATCATCCCTGGACTTTATACCTGCCTGATTCTTCTTAGGCCAACTGCTAGTCATCAATAAAATTCAAACAGATAAGTTCCCTAAATGTCCTACTACCATATAATCCCTATGAAGGGCAATGAGAGACCTACAACTTTTCCCTTATGGGACAGGCAGAGCAGAAGGTCCATACACATTTCACGTTGCTACCTCTGCACCTAATCCTCTGAATGATGCATGGCAGGTATTGTCTGTGGGGGGGGGTGGGGCAGGTTTATGGTACCAAGGGCAGGTTTATGGTGCCAAGGGCAGGTTTATGGTACCAAGCGCTTCCCTGATGAATAAACATTGACTATTACCCTTCCCGAACATTAAGAACTGCAGCTGAACATGACCACTGCCTGGTTAATTTTGAAAACACCCTTGATTCAGATGGAAATGAAGACTTAAAAGTAGAGTAACCGTTTTTAGAAACTGGGGTTTTTCATAGCAAGCAGACTTGGATGTTTCCGGAAGAACAATGGACTATATTCTTATACCTGAACTAGGCTGGACATTACTTTCTGGGCAGCCATTGCATGTAAGAGATTATACCGAGTGATTATGTGCCGCTGGCTTTGGCAAGAAGGCCTCTTCTTAGAGAGCCCCAGGCTCATTTGATCTGATTTCAGGCAACATCCCGACCGTGACAATGTGTGACTGGCTGTAAATAATTTATGTAGACGCTCCCTCTGAGAAACTCTCACAGTGTGTGAGAAGCAACAGGGAGATGGAGCACAAAGGGGCTGAAATGGGCAAGACAATGGAACACAGAGAAAGGAAGAGCATAAAGAATGCTGCCTGAGAGAACTAGTCAGGGCAGGTAACCTTGTGACACACCTTCTGGCCCTGTCGGCCCCTGGCCCTCGAGGCAGGAATGGTTTTTGACAGCTTCATCATGCACAACAGGGTGATGTGGGGCTACAGAGAACACACACACACACACACACACACACACACATACACATACAGGTTAGTTTCGAAGCAGGGTAGGCATGATCAGTTAGACAACACAAGGTATTGCTAGTGTAGGAGTTAGCACTGAGTTAGTCCACATAAGGTTAAGTAAGACCTATAAGAGTGAATGTGCAAATAAGTTAATCCTTACCGGTGTTGTACTGAATGGGAATGTGTTGAGTAGACAGTTCGTATTCACTCCGTACACCAATCAGTAAAGGACTTCCACGCCTAGGACACAGAACATGAGAGAAAAGGAAAGATTTCAGGCAATTCAGACCAGAACAAGCCCACCGTGAGATGGTCAGAAGTGCGGCAGAGTTGGTACTGCGATTTCCTGTTAACGTAGCAGCGTTGCTTCGCTGGAAAATGGGAATATGGTGTGACGGTGTAGTGGGTGGTCCCGACTCACTGTGCTCCCCAATGCTTTTAGCCTTTCAACTTAGAATTGTGTTGGAAACACGTGTTTCTCTTGCATTTCACTTAAGCTGTTAATACCTCTTCTGGATTACACTTTGGAGCCGCAGAAGGATAGTGTAACACTTTGGGGTAGGGTCTTAAATCCTGAGGGTCGTCTGTTCAAATCCCAGGAAGGCCTTGAACATGCGACATACTTAACCTGTGTTGCTCCAGTGAAATATCAAGTGGCACAAATGAAAGTTCTCTTGGATAGAAGGCTTGAGTGAAATTACCAAAGTTTACCTGTTTATTTGCACAATTCCCCCATGACAGTGACCCCCCGAGAATGTGCCTAGCTATGCTGCTCTCTTTCACCTACTGCTAGCTTTGCCCATTTTTCTTATTTCCCCAAGCGTCTCTGTGGTCCGGAACACATGCATTGGGACTCTGTGATCTTGCTGGTAAATGGAGCAAGCAATTACGAGCACTCCCCAAAAAGACTCCCCATAAATGTGTCTTTCGCCACTCCATTCTGGCCCAAGGTCATGCAGTGGAGGATAAACCAATATGAGCAATCTGGGGGGGTGGCCACTGATTAGCATCGCCTGCTTCGCCACTCCAGAGACGGCTGACACAGGGCCAGGCCTGCCGGGGGCCAAGACAGTACCAGTTTTACGGCTTAATTGTAACCAGCCCTCTGCCACGAAAAATGAAAAACCAACTCAACTCACAAGCCAAGGGTAGCCTGGCACCGTTTACCTCACAGCAAAGCAAAGTTCCACATTCACAGCAGGGCGTACAGGGTTCGGCCATCCATTAGCAAACTCCTGATGTCCCCAGTCATCTCCAACTTCAATCTGAACACCAAACTCCTGGCTGTATTATTGAAAAGCCAGACCTGATATACCTGTAACCGTGACCAAGATATGTGGCTTTGAAGATGGAACGATATACTACGACTATCAGGCAAAGCAGAATGAAACTGGACAGATGTGATGTGAACAGATGTGATGTGTCATTGCACTTCACTGTCACTCAAATCATTGAACCATCTCCTGATCAAATCATTTCAAAGCTGTGGTGCCACCAGCAACGGAATTTACTGGCTCTATAACAAGAGGCATATGTGACATCAGGGTTCTTGAAGTGCACCCTGTGTTAATCGATCACTAGGCGACACTTTAACTGAAAGCGTTACAGCCACAGATTACAAGCACATAATTTTATTGGCTTGCATAGCTGGGCGGTCTGAGGTTGCAACAAGGGAGCCCATTCCTGGAAGTAGACTCTGTAATCCTTGTGTCACATTCTGGCTCAGTGTCTGCTACATGTCGTTTTGGGGACAGGCGTTCACACTAAGCTTATCCTATGTGTCTTGTTGGCTTGGGAGAGCCATGCCTTTCAGGGACCCAGTCTCTTTTCCCCAAAAACTGTACCAAAAAATTTAGTACAATGTTGAACCTACCTGGTTACCACAGCCTCGCCTGGGTAGTGTGAGCTCTTAAACGCCAATGCAAAGGCCCCCTCCTGAAAGAGGAAAAGAGGTGGAAGAAACAAAACTCATTAAGGTGTCTCCAGACTCCAGTGATACTATGGTGAGAGGAAAAAGTGACTTACATCGAAATAGTCACCAAAATGGTGTCTTATTTTTAACTTTGCCCACCCTTTCCGTGCCCCCTCAGCTGGGGGGGGGGGGGGCGCCTAAGGGGAAGTGGAACTGGCAATGGGGTGGAGATGAGAGGAAGAAAAAGACCCCTATTGTGGGGTTTCCACTCTGAATGTAGTGCGCTGACGGACCCCTCAGCTGGGGTCTGAGAGGGAGGGAGGACATTAAGCCTCCGTGCCTGTTTCTGATTAGCGCAGCCTGAGACAATCCATTTGCTCACCCCCCACCCCCCGACAACACACACACACACACACACACACCCACACCTTAGAGCTTGAGTGGGTGGGTTCTCATGTGTTTTTCTTTCGGGTGACGGGAAGGCTACTACGTGATAAAGTCAACTCAAGGAAGACGTAAAAAGTGTAGGGGGGTGAAATCTGTGTTTTACTGCGGCTGACAAAAATCCTCTGAAGGTCTGGGTGAAAGGAGTGACGAAGAATGTTGGGGTGGTTGCTACGATGACTGTTTTGACATTAGGCAAGGCGCTCTGGTGGGGTGGAAAATGACGTTAAGGCTGGAGAGGATATGGAGAAGGGCTGTTCTGATGTCAGTAAGCAGGAGTTCGTTTGTTGCTCGCCAGCGGATTTCACTCTCATTCTGTGCCTGTGATGCTCTGGACCCCACATTCCAATGTGGGCGACAGAGTGCTTAATCACGTAATGCCTGTTTCCTCACTGTTAATCTTACTGCTATCTCTCACTGTTTTGTCAATGGCAACAAATCTCTATACTTACCAATAATCTAATCTGGACTCTTGACACGCCATTGCTTACTGTTTATTTAAAAACAATTGCTCATCCAAAATGGAACAAATTACTATGACTATTCACATCTTGTACATACCCAATGGGAGTAGGATGACATGCACTTTGAACAAAGTGGCCTCTTCTTTCATTAAAACCAACTATTCTGTAATAAATACATCTCTGTTCCCTCTGTATTAGGAATGATATATTGGGAATGTATTATGAATAAATATACAGTGAAACCTCGGTTCTCGAACTTAATCCGCTCCGGACTCCGGATTGAATCCTAAAAAGTTCGAGTTCTGATCGAATTTTTCCCATAAGAAATAATGGAAAACCAATT
>JABFEA020000002.1:19837359-19848051 GCA_019775915.2 Cyphomyrus plagiostoma
TTACAGCGCTGGCTTAAAGCAACGCATTCTGATCCTGACGCAATGCATTACGGTTAGATGCATTGCCACCTCTCACCCGGCTGCAGAAACTGGAACCACCTCCGTGACGACACACTTTTGCCCTTATTGGCTGAAGAGTTTAGTTACACGCATAATGTTTGTATCCCAGGCAGTTCCGGTGGGTACTGCTAATATCTTCCGAATATCACGTAAAGCAGTGAGAACTGGCTTCTGATATTCCGATCAAGTTCTAGGTCAAACCTTGAAGGACCTTGAACTCAATCTTTATCGTTTTGAAAGCCATTAAGAAAAAAATGCTGTTCATTTTCTGTTTAAATGCTTAATGCTTAAAAAAAACATATGAAAACATATTAATTGGTTTTCCATTATTACTTATGGGAAAAATTTGATCAGAACTCGAATTTTTTAGGATTTGATCCGGAGTCTGGAACGGAATAAGTTTGAGAAACGAGGTACTACTGTACATGGATTAAAAATAAATAACCCAGAAGTATAGAAGAAATTCTTTGATACCCTCCCCCCAATAAAATCTATCAGATTTATTTCAGTTTGTCTGATAATGATGTCCCTTAAAAACATTGTATATATTATGCTTTTCACATCCAAAGTGGGTATCTTTCATATCCTGGATTCCTATGAATCCTTGTGACAGTGGAAATGGGGGATCATGTTGACGGTGGTGAAATGGCATGCGGTCACACAGTGCAGCAGAAAATACTCATTTTACTACTTACCCAAATATAACTGGGTGCTATTTGAAGTGGATACCTACTGCCGCGATAGGAACAACACAAGATGATCAATTGTCACTGAGTGTCTTTTTTAATAATACCACTGCTGTCTGCTAGAGAAATGCTCTTATTAGCTGAGGAAATGTATTTAAAAGTATCATATTGAGTTTCACTTGGCATGCAGTTCATGGATTTCCCTGCCCAGTGCTGGCTGCTCTATACTGGATATATGACTGAAGAAGGAAAATAACTTGCAAGATGACAAACAAAAGGTTAACTAGGACAAGACTTACTTTTTTCCACTTGTCACGGGAAAAATTTCTTTTGTGTTATATAACAAACGTGATCAGAGGAGTTAATTTTAAAAAATCTTAACCCTGCATATAAACGTCCGGTGTCATGCACTGGTGACTTCTATTGTAACAAGCTTAATTTTTAAACTGGGAACTTCCAGAAAGGAAATTATTTGTATTTTTTATGCTACAATGAACTCAAGCAAGGCAAAATTTTTCGCCAAACCTAGGGATCACCCCCAAAGCCTGCAGGACATTTCCATGTCACCTACCAGCTGCTGGATGACACGTTCCACAAGCGTGGAGAAGGACACATCTTCGCTCTCTCGGTTGTCATAAACGTACTTGATGAGCTTGGGGATGACCTCAGTGTCAGTCTCCGACTCAAACTCGTAGCCCTTTGAAACCTAGAGGATGACCGTAGGGGAGGAGGCGGCAAAGCAAAACGAAACACTAAGTAGGGGAGAGGCTTTAATTCTACCTCTGCAGCATGATGGAAATATGGACCGATCAATGTAACCACACAAAATGTAGAGAGTCTCTGCAAGTTACGTGATGCCTAGCAATGCATTCTGCTTAACAAACTCTGTTTTGGTTCCATGGTTCAAAACCATAGCTGCCTACAAGTTACTAACCAACAACAGGCCCTAGTAAGCTGTATTATTGTTTCAGAGTGTACAGGGTGCTGTAATGGGTAGCTGATTGTGGTCTGGTGCAGTGTTTCCCAACCCGGTGGTTGAGGACCCCCAGGCAGTGCAGTTTTTTAACTCTCTTCCAGTCCCCAACCAATCAAGAAACACCAAATACTGTCTGGGGATTCCTGAGGGCTGGGTTGGGAAACACTGGTCTAGTGAACTATGGAGCAGTACAGCATGTAGGTATATGGGGCAATGGTAAGTATGGGAAACCAAAAGTGGTCTTTTAGGTTTGTTCCCCGTAGACTCATGCATTGCATAGTAACATTACAACTGGTAATATCAACCTATAGGCAGTGTTGGGCATGTCAGATACAGTAGTTCCAAACCGGGATTTTGTTTCTACCAACCAGTTGAGCATAAACAGTCACAGCCATAGAGTACTCAGCTGGTTGGTAGAAATAAAATCTGGGTCTAGTGTAGGTTCTGGACCCGAAATGCCCAACATTGCCTATGGCTGGTAACTAATTAATTAACATGAACACTACTGGCTACTGGCTAACTTTTCTCACTCTGATGGCAAGATCAGCGTACCCACAATTCTGTCTACCAGGATCTGTTCCCAGATCACTGCATTTCTAACAACTGTTGCATTAAAACAGGAGACTCATTTCTTACCAAGTACTTCTTCAACTCCTTGTAGTTGGTGATAATGCCGTTGTGGATCACGACAAATTCTGCAGTACAAGGATAGAGGTCACATGACTCCACATCGGCATGATGTCATGCCTATGCTTTGTACCAGGTAACCCAAGGCTGTCCCAGAGTAGGACGACTAGTATCAGACCACTTTTGCCACAGAGATGCATGATTAACAAGGTTCACGCACCTTAAATGCAAAATGCAACACACCCAAACATAGCTCAATAAAAACGTATCATTTAGGACTTGGCAATAGTTGTCCTTACAAAAAGTAACCCTTACACATACTCTGATAACAGGCACTCTCTTCTTTACAACTAGCCTTTGGGTATCTGAGCTTGACTAGAGGCACACATGGAATTATGGGATGCACCAACACTGTGATAGTCATGAACTGAGCCAATGCATATTCAGTTTGACTCAAACGTTTCTATTCTACAGGGACAGATGCTAACTCTGCAACAATGGCAGTTGAAAACAGGCAGAATTAATAATTATTCAATATGACGAATCCAGATTGCTTTCATCTGGGCTGAATTCCCTAATCTCTTTATTTGTCCATTTTTTGTTTCTCTTTCAGAACGTCATTTTCAGTGAACAATGAAAGAAGGCTGCCAGACAGTGAGCAAATGTCCAAAGGTTAAGCACCCTTAACAGCAGTTTCAACATATCTGAGGTTCAAGAGCCGGTATGAAATCTTTATAGCAGGAAAAACAATACGAGGGACACACCTCTGCTTACTGCACATAGTCATGGTAACACTTTTGTAAAGGTCACAATGACAGTTTGTAAATGCATGGAACTCAAGTCAATCGAAGTGAGGATGAGGCTATGTTAATGCACCAGTAACGCCCTGTGTAAAACATTGTGTACACCTAATCGAAGAAAGTAAATAAGAACAAGTTTAGCATGACACCAACTGCCACGTAAGACCAGAATGCTTCTTTTTTGACACTTCATTGAAATTCTCCTGACAGATTTGACTACTATGGCAAGGCCGGGCTTGAACCAGCAACCTTCTGATTACAGGCACAGAGGCTTAGCTTGCTGAGCCACACGACGCTCCCTTCATTCCCAGACTGAGGTGACTAAGAATACAAATGAACGTAGACAAGAGCAACCTTGGAAACTTTAGCACCGGAAGTGATTCAAGCGAGTACCAGGGTTGTAGGCTGCATTTAACTTTTTAGTAGTTTTTGTAGTAACACAATCCTCTGGCTGGGTGGGAGCAAAAACATGGACTGTCTGAGGGTCCCTGAGGACTGGATGAGGAAACACTGGAATAGATTAACACTTAGTAGTTCCCCAATACCATTTCTGATGTCTCTTGCTCTTCAGTTTCTATGATGAAGTCTAGTACAACGTGGAGCAGTGTGTTAGGTACGCCTTTACCGTTATTTTTGTCGGAGCGATGCGGGTGACTGTTGACGGCATTGGGCTCTCCATGCGTAGCCCAGCGCGTGTGAGCGATGCCGAAGTGAGTCTCTATCTCCTCGTCCAGTTTCATCTGGTCTTTTTCTAAGCACAAGGAAAGGACAGGGAGGTCACAACTCAGCAACCGGTTAATGCTAGAAACCCAAACACCATTAGAAATTCTGACAGGTAGGACTACGTCTGTTTTTGACCTTTCCTGCGGGTGTATAGCATCTGTGACATATGAAAAATGTAAATGAAGAAACAGTGACATACTGTAGAGTTCTTCATCCAGGGACTTAACTTTGCCTCTTTTCTTGATGATGCAGATATCTTTTTCATCTTTCAGGCCATTTTTTGGACCGTCTACAGCAATACCTGACAAAAAAGGAGCACAAGCCACCAAAAATGAAGGCCACGAGGCATCAAGTCTTAATTAAAACTACTTAAAATTCAACATGTATATTTTCCATTAGTTTTTATTTAGTCAAACATCATACACAACAGGAAATCTACATGTTTTAGGTTAAACCCCTCTATCTGTGACTTCCAAGTAAACCACCCACATCTGTAACTGCTGCATATTTGATTTTTAGGTCAAACTTGTTACTACAGGGATGTGGTTTATGACTCTAAATCCAAATCGATGACTGCCTGTTACTGCAGAAGGGCTTGGCTGACTCAATACACGGCAGATATGGCCATTTTGCCTGCAGGGGACCAACATTGGGGAAACAACCTCTTTGTCTCAAGTGTTTACAATGAAAAAAAAACCCATAGATTGACTTACAGTCTGCGACTACAGCCTGCATTTCTGTGTTAACCTGCTCCGTGTCACACCCAGCTATTACACGTTAGCATTAAACACAGGCGTTCATTTCGCCTCCAAGGCATACTCACGTGAGATGGTTTTGACACCATAACTCATGACTGACTGGATACCTGTACTTATAATTGTGTTAAGTACAATATACTCAAGTACAAAAGTAAAGCAGGAAAAGCATAAAGTCAATATGATTCAATACACGCTAAAAATAACAAAAAGTGCTCATCTGGCAGATTTTAAGAGCAAATGAAATATAACCTGCGCAGGTACGACCTATTAAAAAGGTGGGAAATAAATGGTCTGAATGGCTCAGAATTACTTGTTGTGACACAATGTCTGGCTGAGATAGGAAACGCCGAGGCTCAGAGCACAGGCTCAAAGAAATCGGTAAGAAAAACAATGCAGAGAGACTTCAGCCCTACCTGCTGAATCATAACCTCTGTATTCAAGTCTCTGTAGTCCTTTGACGAGGGTCTCAAATATCTCCCTTCTTGTCTTTGGCACACAGTGATTCAGGTAGGCAAAAATCCCTGTAAGGAACAAGTAAGGAAACTCACGTTTATTCATGTTTTCTTCACATTGTTTTTCGAGTAATTCCTGAAATTAGTATAATGTTACGAACTTAGTTAAAAAAATAAACATCCTCTAGAGAATGTGACACCAAAAAAATACTTTTCTACAGTTTGTGGGGAAATTAATTCAAGGGTTTTAATGTTGAAAGTCCTTATTGTTTTATATGTTAAGGGTGACGAACTTTTTTGCATAGTTTGTGGCTTATAGAAAAGAAAAAATCTGCAATTTGTTTGCAGTCAGCATGTTAAACTGACAGATGCATGAGTCTTACACTCCCCAAGTGCATACTTCTTATTGACTATACTAAGCACAAGGAATGACTCCGTTCTAAATAATAACTTAACTGCTTTGGAATACCACAGTTCATACAGAAAGCAGCTAAAAGTGATGTAAGCTATAGAGGGCCTCGACTACATTTTGGACGAATTCAATTTAAATCTTCAACATTCTGAAGATAATTTGACTTAATGAATCAATAGGGGAACCTACCAGTATGGTCTCATCAACAGATTCTACAGTACACGTTCACCAATATGGTCATAAAACTATACAGGTTTGCCAAATAAGCGGTGTTGTTGTCTTAGAATTTAAATCTCATAATTTTCTACTAATCAGGGACAGTCGCCTGTAATTGCAGCACTCTGCTTTGATAGGCTGGGTTTTCTGCGACCACGGAAAGTTTGCCAAGGAATCGAGGAGTTTTGGCTTGGCACAGGCGGCCATTGAGAAGAGACACAGAGCGCGCAGTGTTTTCTGCAAGGTCCGTTTCGTGTTTACGACGCAGCCGGTCATCGCATCGTTGCGCGGCGATCAGAGGGCGACCTGCCCATCGGTGAAAGCGGCCAGCAGATCCGATCTCAGCGCGTCTCTTTTACCCCGAAGTTGGTCTACAGCTGTATTCCTCATGCAGCTTGCTGAAAGTGCACTTTGCTTTACTTAGACCAAGAACTGGACAAAATTTCAGCCGCGATGAGAAAGTCTCGCCAGCGAAGAATAATCGCATAAGTGTTACTGGCCATGTTAACAAACAATGCTACAAAATTAATGTATATGCGACATTTCTGTTTACCTATTCGGTCATTAAATCCAGCAATTTATTTCAATCGTCTCATGGTCAGTTACAAATACTGACCATAGCTCGTATCGATTTCTTTAGTCGTTAATACAAGTACTGTATTGAGAACCAGAACTGACACGTTGTTCCTCAGCAGACCAACATCAGCTTTCCGAGAAAAGTTACGACTACAGTACATTTATATATCGGAATAATAGTTTCTTGGAAAACCTTATTTTGGTGTTATGTTAGTCAAAAACCTTTTCCCATTTGACCAAGTAACAATTATTAACGACAAACAGATCTGTAAACTTATCAGAAAGTCTGCGCAAATAACGCTGCAGCACCAGTAAAACTTGCTGGGTTACTAACGATCAGATACATTATCGGTAAATAAGACCCGAAATAAAAATGTCTTCATGTCTTACCACACATTGTTCGGCTGGCTGTTCGGTATGCAAACTGTTCTAGAAGTGAGAAAACGTCTCGAGGGTGATAATGCGCCCTCCACTTCACATCAGAGTAATGATCCTCTCACTTTCGCTGCGTATTTAAAGTGAGTCCCGGCGGAGCAGCGCTCCACCCCCTGGCTCCCGCAGCAACCCAACACCAGCCCGCACCGCGCACCTCTGCTCGCAGACGACGCTTAATATTCGGCAGTCTCTAATTCGCGGGATCCCTGCCACTTTAGGAGTGTAGTTTCGGCAGGATCCTGTAGAGGGCTCAATGTCTGCTAACGGCTCGAAGGCTCCAAAAAAGTTTTCGGCGTGACGTTTTTGCATTATTACCAAGAGAACGAAGTATTTGCTACCCATGTTAGAGACACACAGCCATTGGCTCTCAGTTTATTATATATATATATATATATATGATTATATTATTTTATTATATTATTATATGATATATTATTGTTGTTGTTTGTTGTTATTTTTATTATTTGAATTGCCAATTTCAAACGCACCATTTTAAACGAAATAACATCCTGCATTTGAAAATATTTCACTGTACATTTTTTAGATTAATGCCCTCTGGAATAGGTACTTTCTTTTAAGACCTACTGTACATACAAAACATTTTCATCCCAACTGAAGACAAATTATCTAGTCATGGACGGTTGAAAGCTGAACACCATTACAATAACTATATCCTGAGTTCGAAGGTATTTTACTGCATACTTTTTCAAACTAATTCATCTGGCAGTACATGCAGAATTGTAGGCTGCAATTATTAATTAGTATAATATAAACGTGTGGCGTGTTAAAAACAACAACAATATGTCATAAAAAAACATATTGACATTGACAAGATAAAAGTGTGCCAACATGAAAAACCGCAAATGACGCATGCGCACTTTCATACAGAAGTTCCGGATCCTGGTTCCTGCTTTGCAGCTCCTGGCCACTTTTATGTGTCGCTTCCACACTGTAGAACAAAAACTGCAAGGAGCCTTTATGGATGCTTTCACACTGCAGGAACTTTTTCCCGCAACCAGAACCTTTTCCAGAACATTTGACGTGTTCACATCAGAGGAACTCATTCCCTGTACAAACAGATGAACCCTTGAAAATAGCCATCTCGGTCATGTAAGTTAGTGAAATGAACTGTCACATCAAACTATCCTGAAAATGACCTGACGCCGTCGTGATGATAGCTACCTAATGAAAACCTAACGTTACGAATAATTGTTAACGTATTACGTGGTTAGGGGTAAACCCGATATTTACTTTTACAGTGACTATCAGCTGGAATGTGTTGGCGTTTATGAGGTTATACACCCTAACCAGCTTACATCATGGTTCTAGCTTAATACGCTATAACTGCACCATTCATCCACATGCCAGAAATAATTTGAACATGATCTTGTTTTTGTCAAAGATTCCCCCAAGATCCCGGAAGGAAAGCTTGACTAACGGAAAGATTTTGAGCCAAATGTTACCACGGTTATCTGTAGCTGTCATTTCAGGGCAGATGATTTTGCCACATCAGATTGTGCATCTGAAGGAATGTGTGATCCCTTCTGTTTAAATTTCCTTTCCAGACCATATGAGCAAGGTTAGTGTGAAAGATAGTCTTAAGATTAGTGAGCGTCCCTAGCTTTTTTCCCTAGATTGATCTAATATTGCTTTTTTAGCAGCAAAACATTTTTGTGGGCAGGGCTATTTTTTATTCCTTTTTATCTGTTTATAGTTACTATCACACTATTTCATTAAAATATTTGGTAACACGTAAAGCATTCATATAACTACATTATAGATATTTTCCTAACCCTCATAATGCATTATAGGCCTAATGGTCAGTCATGGAGGTATTTAAAGTGTATTATAGATGAGAGCTTGTAAATAGTTATAGCAGTGTTTATTAATGTATTTTGAAGGTGTGTATTGTGCATTACAGATAAGAGCATTACAGAGCATTTGAATGATGCAATTTATATGACCGCTTTACATAAAGTGTAACCGAGCATTTTAATCTAACTGCCTTGTTTCAATTCGCGGGAATACAGTAAACTGCATTAATTAGTTGTTAGATGTGACAACAGAGCTGAATTAGGAATCACTGTGGTTTTCATTGAGAGCCAATGAAATGTAATTTCTAGATTGCATGAATTGTACTGTTATATTATATTATAGATTTGTACTATTATTATTATTCGTCCATGTCTAAAGAGAAGATAAATGAAGGAAGGAATTCTATTTGTCTCTACGTAACATCTTTAATATAGAGCCCCAGTTTTAATACCCGGTAAAAGTGTATTGATGTAAATTGTAATGTGCATTGTGTCATCCACTATTTTGTTTTAAAAATATATCGATATACTGTAAACATACGATATACAGTGATCCCCCGCTAGTATATCGCGGATCAGCGATTTTTCCCCGATGCATCACAGTTCTCTGCATATCTCTACCTTGCTTAGGCAGGGGATCACTGTACCAACTCAAATAGTTTGTCTAGTTTCATTGTGCCCCCAGAAACGTCCATTATGTTGTGGATGGATCTGCAGCCTTTTTGTTTTCTGTGTGTTTTCTGAGTTTGCATTGTGTTATCGGCCACCGTGTTAGAGTAGTGGATGTAGAAAATCCCACTGGGGGAGAATACTGGAGGAAACACCATGATGATAGGGGGTGATCATGCAAACTCCATATGGAGACTTGAATCTTGGATTTTTGCCCAGAATTTGATATTGAATTAGTGGTTAAGACTTGTTATGCAGTTATTTCACGTATTGCATTTATCAAATATTTTCTTTGTGTTGTGATATGCATTCAGTATCCAATAATTAGTTTAAAATGTGCCACCAAGGACCAATTTAGTTCATGGCAAGCAAAAATGAGTTATTTACTGTCACACTAAGAAAAGAAAAGGATAAATTTAAATTTTAGAACCAGTTACTAATATGTGCATATTTACAAGGCACATACATGTTATGCCAAACATAGGGCAATTTGTACTCCATGCAGTCGTGTATATCGGGCTTGTTTTTGGGCTTGACTTCTCCATCTTACTTTGCACACTGTGCTTATTTTGATTTCAGGAATGACATCGCTCGTTTGTATAATGGGCCGGAGTTCCGACATTTGAAGTGCTAAAGGAATCAGTATTTCAGTATTGATCTGCATATCCCTTATGCCCAATGCATCTTCACGTGAGAATACCAGGGTGATAGCCTATTCCCAAAACTTGATTCAGATTTAAACCTTAACTCTGTCACCGCATTAAAGTTAGCTCTGTATTGTAGCGTTCTGCAGACCTAGACACCGTGGGGGCAGGAAGATAAGGCGGCTGGAACAACCAGAGGAAGAAACATGACGTTGATGGAAATATTTTCCTTTTACATTCCTTTTACCTTCCTGATGGCTATAGGCTGAGCCTCTCGTACCGTTCATACCTCACTATCAGCTCCTGGTTGGACACATCAGATGGGTGGTACATTAGACTATGGGGGACAATGCACAGTGCTTAACTTTCAAATTAGGCACTTCTATATGTATTTTCCATAACTAAATAATTTGGCAATTCAGTCGGATGGAACGCAAACTATACACACACACTACAGCTACATGACTCAGCTATACTGAAGCTCATTGGAAAGCTCAGAAACAGTATTTTTTTCATGGTCTAGATGAATTTCGCTTCACCGCAGAAGTCTAACTTCTTTTCATTTCACCAACTGCTACTAGGTACATTTGGTTATGAAAAATGAGTGACATGATGGCTAACTAACGAGTCGTCTTTTTCAATAATTAAATAAGTATGTACTTGGTCCCCTTCAGGAGATTAGCACCCTAAAAGCCTGTAGCCTATGACCCTCAATATGGCATGGGGACAGGAGTGAACATTTATTTCACATGCCGTGGAAACCACTTATAGTGATCACAGTTATAGTGATCAATCTCTTACATGGATCAAAAAGCTTGGGACAGAATCATTCCTGTAAAAATAC
>JABFEA020000002.1:19868982-19889958 GCA_019775915.2 Cyphomyrus plagiostoma
CCCCCCCCCCCCCCCCCCCCCCCCCCCCCCAAACCCTGTTTGAAACGCAACCATTTAAATTATGCAACAACAATAATTCAGAACACAACATGTATAAATGCAAAATTAAGTAAAGACTTTATTTTCCACTAAGGAAAAAAAAAACATCTCTAACATGTAATTAATTGACGGAAAAAAGCATTAAATCCAAAGATGCCAGAGCATATTCAATACAAAATATAACATATACATTCAATGCCTGTGCAATATGCAATATACCCTTGAAGCTACTTGCGCCACAAAACTCCAAACATATACATTAAACTAAGAATGTCCTTTGACAATTTTATAAAGGAAGAAAAATATCATACAAACATTTAAAGTAAGTAATAGCATCTCATCTTTAAAGGGACTCAAAGGACAACTCAGGTAGAAGGCAGTAATTATCAGTTTAAATTAGCTAATCAGCTAAGAGATTAGCCAGCCAAATAAAGCATTACACACCCTACGCTTTGAATTCCAGCAACAAATTAAAAAAAAAAAACACACTCATATCAATCAAAAGAACTCCAGAAAAAAAATGTGTGTCAGCCGTAAAGCTAAAACAGGAAAAGGCAAATGCTAATTATGCGTTTCAATAGTGTTCAAACGTCTTAATGCATTGGCATAGACAAGTGTATCATCTTTACAGTTTTTACACAGACCTGAGAATGTTTTCTCCTCACAATATCAATCTCACAACCACTCAAATCAACAGAAATGGTCAGGTGGTTAGTGGGGTAGATACAGCATAATATGTATTAAAAAATATATATACATACACACACATATTAAAAAGTGGCTCTATCTATTGCATTTGTACGGCACTGATCTTTATTAACATGGAAGTGGGGAAAATCATATTTTTACATATATATCAAAACTAAACTTTAGTTCATTTAATTTCCCGTACTTTGCAGTACCCAACAATTGGCACCATAACAGGAGGATCGTGGTGCCCAAGTTGAGCGCACTTTTCAGTGGACGAAAAACAAGGCAGACCAGCTGTAAGGAAGTCACATTCAAGTAGGAAGAAGGGAACTTCAGAAACCAGAAGGAGTGAGGGCATTTATATCTCTGGGTTTGAGTTTGTGTGGCCGGGGGACCTGTCTCACTGCATCCAAGGTAGGGATCTCCAGTTTAGGGGCTCTGAGGCTGACGGAGTCCTCAACCATGCGGGTGACTTGGCTCTTCATCTCCTCGATGGGGATGGTGGTCCTCTCTCCTTGAAAGGCCTGCAGATTGAGGGTCCCTGCAATAAGGCAGATGAGAAGCCACTTAAACATGGGAAAAAAAATATCGGTATTAGTTCTGTCAATCCAATGTGCGTCACACGTTGCGTAACAAAACTAACACAAACAGCCGTCTCACCTGGATCAGTGGAGGACTTTTGCACTGTGGTGCGTGTCGCAAAGAGTCCCCAGCGCTCCACGCCTCCTCCACCCTCGTTGCCGCCCATATCGACGCTGTCCACGGAGCTCCTAAATTCTGAATCACCGAGAAGTGCCACAGAGCTTTGGGAGAACCAGCTCCTAGGAGACAAAAGGATGGAATGCCGTTAATGTCTGAAATGGAGCAGTGCTTTATTTGCCCTTTGCACAAGCATGAGGACAGATACCCAGGAATGTCTCTTTGCATGCATCCCATCCCACTCTCATGAGTAACATACATCACATACATATAGAGCCAAGAGTGAAACTTTGGGCATGTGCACTGGGGTGGAAGGGAGTGGTTATGGTTAAGGACGACCCTGTAGTTTGGAAGCCGTGTCCTATGGCACTGATGTCTGTACCTGTGATTCAGTCTGGGGGAGGCGTGGGGTGTCACACTGGGGGTGATGCTCGGGGTAACAGAGGGGGTGGATGGTACTGACGTTCCCTGCTTGTCCTCCTTGGGGTCCCCACCTGGCACTTTCAGCTTCTACAGAAACGAGACAAACATAGGTGGTAACTCACCCTGTGGGGGTCGTCTCAAAATACCAACAGGAGAACTGGAGGGAGGTGGGGCTATTAAAAACACTGTCTGTAAACAGTTATGTGACGTGATGGCAAAACAGCACTCGACTCAGCAGACAGATAAAATCAATAACCGGCACAGGACCTTCAACACACTCATTGCGTGCTCCCCTTCAGAAAAATAACCTACCGGGAAAGGGTTTTGGTTAAAGCTTAAAGGGTTTTAACACAAAAAGATAAATCAAAAGCAATATACACTGCTGTGGTGCATCCAGCAGCTTCTGAAACAAAGTACCCATCCCCGGGTTCCCAAGACTCACATGGGATCCTGCTCTGTTGAATAAAAGCCATCCGGCCACGAATACCACAAAAGACTGACCCCACGGCTTACGCACATGAAAAATCCATCACCCCACTTACACACAGATTCACCACCACCGCACAAAAATAAAACTGGAATGGATTCCCTCCAGAGCATAAATGACTCCAGGCTGTGACAAATTACAGAACTATTCCACAGCCATTGTCTGCGGCCGTCCTTAATTATGAGTCAATCTTTTGATAATGTAAGAAATGCTGAGAAAAACACAAACAAAAACGTTATATGATATTATATATAATATAATGCATACGTAATGTGTGTGTGTGTATACAGAAGTTCTGTGTTCAAAGCTGTAAATCAACCAATGTAACGAATAGGAACATTAAACAGCAACTGGCAATTAGGGCCCATGGCAAAGTTCTGAAGGTCTGGATCCACCTGCAGATCCGCCTCAGCTGCCTGCTTACTCAAGCCTTAACAAATCAGCCGAGATCTCGCAGCGGAGGTGCATTAGGCCTGACCGTCAGCTGGGCACAATCCCCCCGAAACACGGCACCAGCCTAACAGGAAAACCCCAGCCCCTGGGGTACAGCGGCACTCGGGTGCCGGGGGGGGGAGACACCCGGCGCATACGTCATCAGTGCACAGCGCGCACAGTTCACAGTGCGTCCAGTTGGCTCGGCCCGTCCTGCTGGGGCCTGTACTATGAAGCGGGGTTACTGGCTTATCGGGGTAACTTGGCGGATTTAAGGTAGTCTGGGCAAAATGTACGTGAGCAAATATAAAGTCAATTTAAACTGTGGTACCTTAAAATCAGAACAGTTATCCCGATAAGCCAGCAACCCCGCTTCGTAGTACAGGCCATTGGTTCAGCCGTCTAGTACAGGCCCTGTGCATGTCAGCCATCTACATATTTGGGAACTCGCCCGATGGGTATGGAACCACTTTTCCTTGAAGGCAGTGATTCGTAAATAAAAGCGATAAAAGCTGTTGGACGCTTTCCAACGCCTTTGGTGACACAGTCCCCCCCAATGCCTTCTTGCACATTGTACTAGTAGTCTAGTGCTTACAAGGAGAAACGCATAGCCCCTATAACAGAATTAATAATAGATACCATATCTGTACAAAAGGTGTAGCGTTCTAGGATTTTTGTAAACGATTTCATGTTGTTTACTGCTAAAATATCGAAAAGCAACTCCGCTCCATGTTTTCTTTTGTAAGCTAGCTAGGCAGCTAGCTACCTCCGCTCGCGTTCGCGGTTCGATTTCAAGCCGAACCCTTGAACAAATCCAATAAAACATCACCCAACTGCTAAAACAAAAAAAAGAACCACTACAGTACCTTTTCATGCGAGCACGTCTCTCGTTTTCGTGTCGAAGAAACATTCTACTTCTATCCATGATTTTCGCGCAGAACTGTGGCACTAAAATGGCCTGTGAAACGCCAACCCCCAAAGCGCCTCCTGATTGGCTGGTTCGTCACATAAAGGGGGCTCGTCTCATATTATGGAGGTGTCTAGTAGCCAATGACGGCAGGGGACACAAGGTACTTCCCGACCTGAACGTTACATAATTTGTTTACTTGCATGTTAGACTACTGCGTCTATTACATATGTGATTTATCTTGTTGTGCGTCTGTTAAACACCTGTTTTCGTATTTTATAACGATTCAATGCGGAAAACAAGTTTGCACTCCACACGTTCCACTAAATTATATTTGTATTACACACATTTATAGGAAATTTACCTAAATATATTTGTATTTATATATTTATTATAATGCACAACAGGCCAAAGGAAGAGTATCATATCATAATTGGTACAAATATAAATTGTGAACGTAAAACTGCATTTAAAAATTGGTCAGTGGCACAGACGAGTTTGTGGGTGCAAAATTAGCAATTGCGTATATGCACAATAGAAGGTTATATTAGAACCCTCCAAGTCAGGAAATGCTGAAAGCAAAATACAAATCGACTCAAATATCTTGCATATATTTGTGAAATGAGGCCTTTCTCATGAATCTCATTTTACTCCAGACACAAGTAACGAGATTCCTTGGTGTGATGGCACTATCTGATAATGACCTCACTTCCCGTCCCTGAGTCACTGACAGAGGCCTATCTATCAGCCCTCCTGCACTCACATTTGATGCATCAGACATACGGTGATAGCGCGTCTCATCCGCCATCAGGCCCTTGTGTGGGGTGTAGCTAGCGTCCATCAGTCCAGCGTGCTGCTCAAACCTCTGGATGCTCTCTTGGGTGTGCTCTGCGGGTTGGCAAAACCAGACCCGTCATGCATGATGATTCACACAGGGATTTCCTTTAACTTCTGTTATTAAATAACTCCTATCTTTTTTTTATATATATAAAAACTGTAGCAATCAAGAGAGAATTCCTAATGAATTTGCCAGTTTACATACATACAGAACAAATGCAAAATCAATTCTGTGCTCCACAAGATTTATTTTTTTTATTCCTTAGTAAAAAAAGAATTCTTCCTTATTTCTTTTTTATACGAATCATTTACATTCCGTATCATACCCCAGTTAAAATTACAGTTCATATACCAAATTTGATCATCTTACTGGTCATAAGGGAGCTTATAATGCCAGACGAAGCTTTGGTCTTCACCGCGGTAACCGAAGGCTTTGCAGCATGGGTATGAAGGGTATCAGTGCGACTCAATAAATGGTCTGGGTCAGGCTCCTAATCATAGAGAAAAAAAACACATAATTATTACTATTACTACGACAACTATGTATTAATAATATTAATATGAATAATAATTTATGGCAATCTTGAAAGACACAGCGTGATAACCTATGCAATATACCTCCACCAGACGACGGAACCTTCTCTCCGGAATGACAGGCTTCTCCCAAAGGATGTTAACGATCATGTCTGATGGAGGGGAGCCGATTGGTGCATCCAGAGCATCGTCGTAGCTGATGGCATGCCGGACAGTTCTGATGGGTAGAGATACTCCACCCAGCAGCCCCTCAGACATACCCGACTCCATGGCTGGGCAGGGAAAATGAACCAGGAGAAGCAGACAGAGAGAAATGCTCACACCTCCGCTTAATGCATGCATAATCGAAAACAAAAAAGGAGCAGAGGCAAACCAGCTTTATATCAATCCATAAAATTGCTGAGCAAGGCTTGGATTACTTTGTGATAGGTGAATATTTAAAAATAGCACATCAGAGGTACACAACTGCAAAGTATTTATACAATTGCTGAATTTACCTAGCATCCCTCACCAAAAAAGACAAATGTAGCTTACCTGGAACGTCCTCCCGTCTGGATGCCATAATGCTGGAAAACAAAGAAAAAAAACAGTTTTGTTCAGAAAAGATAAAAAAAAAAATGCAATATGAAATGCTTATGATGGTTCATAACTTGCTCAGTGCTAAAGGACTTATAAAACTGGCGATCATGCAAAAAGTTTCCGAGGAAAGCCTCAAAAAAGGATCAATCAGGCAGAAAGAACAGACCATACCCTAAACTAAAGTTATTGGATGACAGCCCAGGCAAACAAGTGCAATCTCATAGGCATTAGGCAATCTGCATCAAGCAGCATTAATCATTTATCTGAAACACACGTCTTTTGGAATATGCCTGATACTGAATATGGACGTTCTTTAATGAACCAAGATAGTAAGAAGTTGTTTACTACATATTTATTAAACGGATATTTAGAGTTCCTCTTTGTCAAAGAGGGTCAGTGATTCTTTAATCCAAAATTTCGACAACATTCACTCTCCTATTTCACGAGTTTTAAAGAAATATCTAGTTATTAAATGTCCAAAGCACGTTGTGCCACGAACCATTCTTCTTCTTCTATTATTATTATTATTATTGTTATTATTATTATCTTTACCGTGTAATTTACGGAAAACTATTCCTCCGCTGTTATTTTACAACGCCGCTGCAGACATGGCTGTAGAATAAGCCTGGTAAAAGTTTAAAAAAAGGACTGCACGCGATAGATCACAGAAGACTCGTTAAATTAGTAATAATAGCCGAATTTTTAATTATGGTTATTAACAAAATACTGCATCGCTGTTGTTAATGCCACATACATTTTGTCTTTTGGCTTTAAATTTAAGCCTTAAATTCATAACCCTGCATCTGGGAAAGGGTTAGTAATCGTGCATCGACTTCGTCTACTTGTTTCCCCAAACTTGCGCTTGCAATTCACTTAATTTTTAGAATGGACCTGTAAAACGTTAACTTTTTATAATGGATCTGGCTATGACAATCCAGCATAATCGTCATATGAATCAAAATGGTCAAACTACAAGATTTATTATGAATAATTCAAGCACAAAACTGTTACCGCTTAAACGACAGCAGAGTTTCTGCTCCCATTTAAACCGGGAGAATTGATGTTTTGCAGGGTGCATCGCTCAAATGATAATTAAACTGACAGTGGAGAGCAACGTTTAAAACTCCAAGGCACGTACCGTTGGATAATCTAATAAATCCAACAGACTGTCACAAATTGTCTTAATTTCAGAACAGCATGGTTTTAGTACATCTAATTACCCTTTTCAGTTTTTGCATACAACAAATGACACCAAATACCAAACGATCAGTATTCATGCCTTCTACTGACATTAATAACTTGTAAGTGTAACAATAATGAAATCGCACAGTAAGAATAAATCAAATCCATTTCCTATATTTCTTTAAGCCTGGAGTAGTAAGCAAGCAATCGTTTAAAAATGCCAATGCTCACCTAGTGTTGCTTCCTTATTGAGTTACTGAAAATAAAATCAGCTAGTAGTAATGCATTTATTTTTGGGATGCACGCACAACATCTGATGTGTCATTATTTTTTGTGGTGACTTTGTAACTTTCCTTAGGAGACGCCGGGCAGCCGGTGCTCCGCACTCTCGCGATACTTCCGGAAGCTAGCGTGCGCTAGCACATCTTTCGGCAGTTGTATAAAGTTTAACTGAGCTACCCAAAAATTGGGCAGTTGAGCTAGATCGTTGAGAGATTATTGTTTTCCTTTTAATATAAAACTCCTCCAAGACGTCTCAAAGCACATACAGAAAAATTGTGCGCTTTCCCACGCATCAGTCAGATTACATAATGACTAAGGGTATAACGCTAAAAACTGATTAGTTTAGTCAATGCGTCTGTGTGCGCATGCGTATTGCTGTGTTTCACTGGCTATTGTCACGCTAAAATATTATTTACTGAATAGGACCGCTGTATAGTTTGTTAATCAATGTGGATTTGGTTTCATGTTATGCAGATTGTAAATCCCGTGAATATTAACATGCCAGAAGACGTTAGGAACTATTCTTTTTCATTGAATGGTGAACATCTAGGGTATATGATATCAAGTCTCTCTAATATTTTTTATTTAGTCATATAATAAGGTGTAACACTGGGTGGCGCCACTTACAAGCGAAGATGATCTTGAATGGTTTATCTGTACCACGCCCCAAAAATGTTCGGTCATGAGGTGAACTGAAATGTCAGCCAGCCAAGAAACACTGCAAATGGGCTGCTATTGACATGACATATGTGAAGCACATATGGGGGTGGGGTTGCAGACAACAGCTGGCAGAAAGTCTGAGATGTCACTTCAGTACAAGAATAGCACTGTTAAAAATGGAGAGATTAATCTTAATATAGTCTGCAGGATAATCAGATGTTTTAATTAGAGGGGGACTTGCAGGTGTCTTGGATTGACACGCAGAGAACATCCAATGGATTCAAATCATAGTGAGGTCAATGTCATAATGATATACGGGCAAAATTTTGTATTGTTTTCCCATTTTAAGGTGACACTCCCAAAGTTGTGTCATGCATTGAAAAATTTCTCTGTTGACCTTTATAGTGTTGATCCATTTGTTAGAAGCGTGGTGGAAATCAAATGACTGAGGTAGCACATGTAAATAAGAATTTTAGACAGCGTCCTCCACTACGGTGCTCCTAAAGGGACAAGGATGAGAATATAACAGTTTTCGGTCCTCCCGTTATTGTGTTCGCGAATTGCGAGTGAATACTGATTAAAGTAATATTTCCCAATATTTTTTCCCTAGGAACTCCGAACGATATGGGCTCCGTACTCCCCAGCCGATCGAGGTTTTTCTATTTTTTTTCATACCAAGTACCATAAGATGTCGGTAGGGGGCTCCCGCTCACCGTCGGCGACAGGTGGATTTCCTCAGAGTGGTTTAATTCCATCCATCAGAATTAACATTTAGAATATAACCCGAATTAACACAGGTTAAGTTCTACTCGTTTATTCCTGGACATTTTACGTACATAATACCGTTGGTTGCTTGTTCATGATACCTTTGCAAAAATCTTCTTTCACATGAAACCAGGTCCCTGTGTATTCTGTCATAATTATTTTATTGTACATTTGATTTAGTAACAGATTTATAATCATATTGGGAGTAGTTTGCCATAAGAATGACTGGTGTACTCTTATGCTAATATAGGGTGCCTTTTATATTGTCTGGATTACCGGTAAAACCAGTCTAATAATATCCATAGATTTCTCTTAACTGCTCAGCAAAGACAGAAGAGACTCAGTCGCCCAACCACCAAAGGGAAGGTAATCAAAGCAATATACCAGTTTGTCTGAAATGTAAATGGGGATTATTTTCCTCATGCAAATCTCACACAAGCACTAACCCCTCGTAGAGAAACACGCAGCTGTGGCTCATACTAGTTAAAAAACTTTAAATGTTAGTAAAACAAAGACAGCTGTGAATAATGTAAACACAACGTGAAATTAAGTCAATTTCACGAATGGCAATCTCGCCGTTTGGCTGAAACGGCACCATTTGTGCTGTTAGTACCATCATTCCCAGCTTGTATCCCAATTGCAATGGCAGACAGTGTGTTGGTGTGTTGTGCAGTACCATGGTCTGTGTGGACCCCCCCCCCCCCCCCAGCCTATCGTGAAACCTCCACCAGAAGATGTGTGGGTGGTTTTCCTCCACCCCCACTGGAAAGACAGCACACAGAGACATTCATCTGGATGTTTTTAATTGAGAATGTGCAACACCTGTAAAAAAAATACATCGGTTAGTAATTCCCCCATGCTGTCACATGAGTGCTTCATTTGCCATGGACCAGTTGAAGTCCACAATTACTGTGGTCTGCTTGACCAAGAATACGGGACCAGCAGTGGTGTTCACTGGTCTTTCTGGTGCCCTGCCACACCCAAGACCTCAGCTGCCAGATAGGAGGAGAGGTGCGGGGCTGCTGTTTGGGTTTCCCGCTGGGGGTGTGTAAGTGTGCAGGGCCTGCAGCCAAATCTGCTCTGACGGTGGCGGCAACATTCAGTCCAGTGTTTGGGACCATCTGGCATGTGGGGTCATGGGGGACCCCAAAGTCCAGACCCGATTGTTAACCCCAGTCCAGCCCTGACAAGACGCAGATAGTTTCTATCAACCAGCCGTAACGCCACTCAGTAGCTCATAGCTCAATATGAGCATGCTGTATATCAAATTACTGGTCATTTTCACTCCACCGGTAACTAACAATCTGCAGGAGGTGTGTATGTAGGCATCTTATTGTATTAAGGGCAAAATGAAAAAACATCTATGATTTGAAACATCTAGTGCTGTATGCCGGTAAAACTCTGGGGAATAAATCAGCTAAAGTGAATGGAAATAAAAGCTATTTTGGTTTTAGTCTCAACTGAATGGAGCCCCTGTGATCCTCAGTAATGCCAGGATCATCTATGACAGTTTCCACAAAGCCTAGTTTATACAGATGTTTGTTTTTTTGTATTTATTAATTGAATACAGTTAAATAATAATAAATGAGTATATTATACAATGTAAAAACTGAATGAAATTTGCCATATAGTGCTATAGTACATTGAAAATATGCATAACGATACATAGAAAATATATATTAAGAAAATATCAGCAATAGAGAAATACATTTTGTATTATGCAGAATACGGCCATCTTCCACAACCACTTATGCAGTACAGGGTTGTGATTAGTAACAGTATGAACACATCAATAGACAGCAATGTTTGTACCATTAATTATCTAAATGACACACGTGGATACATTCTGTATGAGTATCAGTAGGACTGGGTGGTCCCTGTATCTGGGGGCAGGGGGACGGTGTCCAGCTTCAGTGTCCAATCAGATGCCGGCCTGGGGGGGGCGTCACCTCCTTCCATATCAAGGCATCTACTTCCTGTGTTGGTTGAGAGATTCAGAGCCCTCAGGGTCACATGACCTGGGAAGGCTAGGCCTCATACCGCATCGGTGGTGAAGCCTGAAAGTCATGCATCCTGATACATGTGCTCCTGTAGCATAAACAGGAAGCTCTGCTCTCGGACCCATGCAAGGGACTTGACTGGGTTTAGCTTTAGTGTAAGTCATGACATCAGCACCTGCTGATCTAGATTATCTAATGAGATTTTAAATTAGTTGGTTTTATATTCAAAATATGACTGCAACTTTGGCTAAAGAAATAAAGCAAGCTGATTATTGAGCAATGTACATAATCAATACCCAGTATTCAAATACGAGCAGTGTTTTGTGTTTCTGAGCTCAGGCAAATTCCTAAAGAGTCACAATCTGAAGTAGATTATTGCTGCTGTCTATCGTGAAACCCAGTGTAAATGAGATTATTGCATGAACTTACGATTGCAATTTTTTTATCATCTGGCGGATTTTCTTGGCCTCAGGATTCAGGCAGTACTTGTTCCCATTCTTCAGGTTGACACTTGAAACACAATAGTGGGTTAATTAGTACTGGCACAAAAATGACAACTATACTACTGTTCACCAACCCAGATCTTTGGAGTACATTCACAAGAGGAATAATGTTCCAAGCAGTCAATGTACTAGCAGTTCGGTTACAGCCAAGATGTTGATTCAGGTGTGGATTAAACTATCTAACTGAATACAAAGGGTACAAAAATTGGGAGAATGCAGGTGTTAATACTCACATGATTTCCAGCTTCACGCAAAAGTTTGATGGGGGAAAAATCTCCAAGTTCTCGATGTACCGACGATTAACCCTGAGACTATCGCGAGTGCTCTGGCACAGGCACGTTTGGCGCCCCCCCACGATGTCTGAGGAGCAACAAGGAAGACACAGCTAAACGGGGAGGGTAATAGTTCACAGAAAACCTTCAGATGCACAAAAACATGATGGAAGAACTAAAAGATGGAGCGACAGAGAAGGACGACACTCACTTTGTGAGAAGGCGACGCAAGCCACGACTGAGAGAAGCAGGAGGAGTCTGTAGATCATGGTGGAGGTTCTCTTTGGTGCTGGTGACAACGGCGGTGACCCAGGTGGCGAGATGACAGTGCTGCTGCCTTGGCTTGCAGAAGGGCTTTTATATAGTACTCTGCGGGTATGATGTCACGTATTTCTGGTGCGGAAATTTCTGAAAGTAAAAGAGGAAATGGAACTATGGCCATTCTCCCCACTCAATAGGAATGTGGTGGTTTCCCAAAATTAATTTCTCTCCATCAGGCAAACGAAACCCAAAGAAAAGTCTTAATTAGTGCAACTTGGTGTGGATTATTCTTTGCGTAAGTCTGCCCCTGAATACCAAGATGCGAAATGATTTTTTTAACAAGTATTAATGCTAAAACTCCTTTTAGCCAACAAACTACTAAAGACACATATTATGTTAGTTATGATAATTTTATTAATGGGGATATTTTGGCAATTCTTTGTAAGAGGGGGTAGCAATGCGGATGGAGGCCTTGAAAGTCACTTTATGTAAACGGTGATGTTCAGGATGCAAGATGATAAAAGGCACAGCGGTAACAGGATCAGACTTTTGGAACCGGGTTGTGCTTTCCTGGAAATTAAAAGACAGGTAAAAATGAAAATTAAACTTTGCTCAAAACCAAGGTGAGCTTGATAGTGGTGAAGGAGTCTGATGATATCTAGTCAAGGGCTAATCGTTGTAGGGCTGTCAAAAGCAGAGTGGCATTCTGCAGGAAGGTTGGAGACCACAGAAGAGCTTGATGGTTAAACCATCCAGATGTGTTACTAGGTAAATTTTTTTCAGCATGCTTGAATTTCCTGTAAATATTCTTGCTTCAGTTCATGCTAGTTGTAGTCTTATGAAAATGCATCTCTTTCAATATTTGAAACCAAACTAATACTACAGTTGTCTACCTACAGTGCATACACAGCCTCTGAAATTCAGTAATCCATTTACATTAAAACAGTGTTCCTCAATCCAGTCCTCAGGTGCACCCATATGGTCCACATTTTTGCTTCCTCCCAGCACTGAGCCAGGCAGTCTACATTTTTGCTCCCTCCCAGCTCCGAGCCAGGCAGTCCACATTTTTGCTTCCTCCCAGCACTGAGCCAGGCAGTCCACGTTTTTGCTCCCTCCCAGCTCCGAGCCAGGCAGTCCACATTTTTGCTCCCTCTCAGCTCCGAGCCAGGCAGTCCACGTTTTTGCTCCCTCCCAGCTCCGAGCCAGGCAGTCCACATTTTTGCTCCCTCCCAGCTCCCAACAGGAAAATGAGGACTGTCTGGGGGTCCCCGCTGACCGGGTTCAGGAACATTTCATTAAAGCACAAGCTCTAGGCAAAGCTGGGCTCTACAGGATGGTGTCAAGATGGAAATCACCACCAGACACTGGGGTTTTTGTGAGGGTAGCAGGGAAGTACGATCACTGCAAATAAAGTTAAATACAAATGAAATTAGAATCACCACCCTCTGTTACAAAACTGAAATTTTATATGTAAATAATGTGTGTACTGCATCAGGAACCTCTATTAAAAAAAAATAATACATAAAAAAATTCACTAGGCAAGGTGTGCCCAGACAAGTAAGGCAAAATAAGATCAATTCAGTTTATTTATATAATTCTCTTGAGGTTTATTTTACCATTATTTTTTTATTGAAAACGAAAGGAATGCTGTCAAAAGAAAGCTCCAGAAAGCCACACCAAAAATATTAAAACCATTCTTTTCATGGATAAGGAAGCCTAACAAGGTAACCAAGAGGTAAGGAACAAATTGGATGATAAATACTTGTTCAGAGGGTATTTTATGACAGATTTAAGACACGGATCAGCACCGACTGGTCTAACATAAGAGATGCTTACAGAAAGCTAATACAGCTAACTAACACAGCTAACAAACAAAGGTAAACTACTTTATGGACCAAAGTGCTGCACAGAGAAATAAATAAAATAGTTGCATAATAAATAAAATACATTAAAACATTCACACATTTTAAATACAAATGAAATGATACAAAATTCAAACATCTTGGACTTGCTAAGTGAGATTCCTGACCTCAATACATTTGAAACTTGATGGCACTATAAAGTCGAAGAATCAAGGGAAGTAGTTTTAATCCCCAGAACACTGACCACTGACCTTGGAGACATGTGGCTGAGAAAATCAGGCTTCTAGGGAGTATTAATACACATGTGCATGCACCTAATATATATTTTATTTTTTGTTTTTCATTTATTTTCTGAAAACTTGATTGTTTGTTTTTCTTGCAAATTGTGTCTTACAAGATATAGAGGTGGAAGATGACATTTTAAAGGGTTTATATGCACTGTGTCCTTCTGTGTAGTTTGTGGGTATCAGTCTTATTGAACAAAGGATCTGCCATCATATTGAATTTATAATCAATATTGCTCCGCTACTGTGGCACTAGGAAGAAGGAATATGTCGGGCTATTGAAGGCAATCGACCATACGTGACTTTGCATTTCATATCAGCATCTATAATACATTGCAGTTCCATATGCCGCCACCTAATGGTGCTATAACACTTCACATCTTTCCACACATGTCCTGGGTCAGATTTTTCAGATTTTATTTTTTAATTATGGAGCGCAGCACCACAAAGCGTCCATTGTAAAGGAGATAATGAACACAGCTGATCTCATTGTGGTGTGGTTTTACTTTGTATGAGTGGCATATATAGTTGATAAGTCATATTATTAATTGAACTCCTATGAGCTGGTAATTCCCATTGATTGTTAAGGTTACAAATATCACATTATCATTCACTGTTGAAAAATGATTTTTTGTTTTTTATTATCAATTTCTTCCTGTGAAAACATTGGTAAAATTGAATCAGAACCTAAGTAAAACCTGACATTTTAATATTTTGTTTATATAAAGAGAAGTAATTAAATTTAAATTGTGATTACTTACATTTTATATTTTTCCTGAAGCAAACAAAATCTTAATGAAATATCTCCATTCGCCTTGAAAAATTAAGTCATGAAGCTTGAAGGAACGATTACAGGTGCTAGACTCTGATGAACAATTCTCCTATTTCCACATTTTGATGACTTACCGTTTAAATGTGTGACATGATAATTTTTCCATTATTGAAAATGATTTCTTGATGCTCAGATTTATTTAAAAAGATTTATTTGTAAAATGTTTATTGTTTGACAATCTCAGCTGCCATTTAAGAAGAGTTTACATGTAGTCGATTCAATAACATGGTTATCATATAACATGATTATCATCTACGTATTCAGCTCAAAGTATGACACAGCTCAGAATATAAAGGCAACTACTATTAAGCCAACATAAAGTAAAAAAATAGAGAAATATGTAAAAATAGTAATTAAAAAGTGCATTGAAATAGCAATTCATAGCTGGTGAAGTTTTGTCTGGAACATGTTTCACAAGGCTGTTTGGATGCAGATCCAAGAATGGACACGCAGAACTCATTGGCAGCACAGAGACAGTCAGCCTACGGCTCTGGGGTGCTGGTCTCTTTGAGCTGGGCCCTCCTGTTCGGAAAGGGGGCAGAGTGGAAGGTTCATCAGAGGATGAGCGCCACGGAATCGAGCCAAGGAGGCCGTGGCCCAAGGCACACTTACATGCTCTTCAGGGTGACGATGATATCTTGCACCTTCTGCAGGCGTGGATCCAGACAGTACTGCAGCCCATTCTTCAGGCTAACCCTGCAGGCGTACAGGACAGTCTAAGATGTGACAGCGCGTTACCCCCATCAAACACACAGGAAGCCTATAAATCTGCTGATGAATGTCTAGTTAGACAATTAAGACCACAAACACTCATTATCTACTTACACGACCTCCATGCTGTCACAGGTGCTGGACGGGGGGTAAATCTGAATGTCCAGGATGTTTTTGGGGGGTCCAGATTTGTCCCGGACACGACGGCAGAGGCAACGTGACTTGCCAAACCCTGTGACTTAAGAAAGGATGGATTTTTCAGCCTACAATAATAATAATAATAATAATAATAATAATAATAATACATAAAAAATGTTCATTGCTGATCAACACGCAAACATCTCTGGTCAGTAATTTGTAACTAATGAATCATGAAGAACTTACTCTGGGCGAGAGCCACACTGGCCAGGACAGAGAAGAGCAGCAGAGTTCTGGTGTGCATGGTGATGCTCTGGGCTACAAGGCGTCTGAAAAGAGAGTCGATGTCGTGTGGCTGCAGACACTGTGGCGAGAGTGAGAAAGAGAGTTTCTGCTCTAACTTATATAGCACCTTCTGAAGCCACTACACAGGGGAAATTTCCCTTTCTCGAATAAGCCCAGCATGGTGTCTCTTATAAACTGGGGGAAGCGTATGTTTTTTCTCTTATATATTGTTGTATTTTTCTTATATAATATAGGTGTTTGTTAACGCTCTACTAGTAGAGGGCAGAAATAATGTAACAGTACACGCTTACTTAATTAAATAATTAACAAGTATCAAGTAAGGTATTTGTGCCCCCTCAAGTAAAGTGCTACCTGAGCGTTTTGCATGTATATGACACTCACACACACACACACAAACACACACACATTTACCTAGCACAGGATTTAATTTTTATGTATATGTACAGTGGATATAAAATGTGTACACATCACACACCCCTATTAATATGCTAGGTCTTCCATGAAATGAGACCATTGCATTTCAAAATGTTTCCTACCTTTAATGTGACCTATTACTAGTATAATTAAAATGAAAAACAAACAATAATCTGGTTGCAAAAGTGTACTCCCTTCAACTAATACTTTGTTGAAGCACCTTTTGATTCTGTTACAGCATTCAGTCTTTCTGGATATGGACTTGCTATCAATTAAACTTAAAGTGACTCTGATTAGCCCCAAATAAAGTTCAGCTGTGTTAGTCAGATTTTCCTGACATTTACTCAGTTGCATCCTACAGCAAAAGCCATGGTTCGCAGAGACCTTATAAAGCATCACATACATCTCATTGCTGAAAAGTATCAGTCAGAAGAAGGGTACAAAAATTTCCATGGCCCTAGATATACTATGGACACAGTGCAGACAGTCATGAAGAAGTGGAGAAAATATGAGACTTTACCAAGAACTGGACATCCCTCCAAAATTGATAAAAAGACGAGATGAAAACTGGCCTGGGAGGCTGCCAAGACGCCTACAGCAACACCAAAGGAGCTGCAGGTTTTTCTGGCAAGTCCTGGCTGTGTGCTACGTATGACAACAATCTCCCATATTCTCCATATACGTCTGGACTTTGGGGGTAGAGTCACAAGACCGAAGCCTTTTCTTACAAAGAAAAACATCCAGGTTCAGCTAAATTTTGCCAAAAAAATAAAAGCGTCTCCAAAAGCACGTGGGGAAGCGTGTCATGGCCTGATGAAACCAAGGTTGAACTTCTTGGCCACAATTCCAAAAGGTATGTCTGGCACAAAAGCAACACTACGCATCACCAATAGGAGCACCACACCCACGGTGAAACATGGTGGTGGCGGCATCATGCTTTGGGTTTGTTTTTCTTCAGGAACTGGGGATTTAGTGTGAAGGTGGGGGGAATTATGAACTATGAATTATGAACAAATACCAGTCACTTTTTGCCCAAAACCTTCAGGTGTCTGCTAGAAAGATGAAGAGGAATTTTACCATTTTGCACAACAATGACCCCAAGCATATATCCAAATCAGCAAAAGAATTTCCTCACCGGAAGCAAAATGAAGTCTTGGAATGGCCCAGCCGGAGCCCACATTTACATTTACAGCATTTGGCAGACGCCCTTAGCCAGAGCGACTTACATAAGTGCTTTAAGACTCTACAATGAATTTTCCCGATATTAGCTTGATAAACCAAGTCCATGAATACCAATCAAACTCTTTGGAAAGTGCAGGCTTTTTTTTTTTTTAAATAAAGGAAAGAGCTCGAAGTATAATACCAGAATATAAGAATATAATACCAGTATAAGCCCAGACCTAAATCCAATTGAAAATCTGTGGGGAGACCTGAAGAGGGCCATGCACAGGAGATGCCCTCACAATCTGACAGATTTGGAGCGCTTTTGCAAGGAAGAGTAAGCAAATATCAGCAAGTCAAGATGCAGTATGCTGATCGACTCCTACTCCAAAATGACTGAATGCTGTAGTTAAATCAAAAGGTACTTCAAGAAAATATTAATTTAAGGGTGTACACTTATAGTAATCACCTTATTGTACTTTAACAGTGGTGTGTAAACTGTAGGTACACATTACGGTTTGATGTTTGGGGGGGGGGGGTTGAATCTTTCTATGAAAATTACTGATCAAACTGAATGGTCTCTAATGTGTTAATAATCCAACATGCTTTACATATACTTCCTATATTGCGGTGAACGATTTTTATCTCGGCTTTGTGACAGTTGTGTTATCGAAGCAGGAGTTTTTGCCACAATGCTAGCCAAAGTAACACACGTTACAGAAGACTAGATCTTATCTGACTTCCACCTCACTAAAAAGAAACAGAAAGCAGAGATCTCTGTACAGCGCTCTGCTGAGTCAAGGCGCCCAAAGACTAATTCATTTTGAAATGAGACTGTGGAGGCTTCTCTGTCCCGTAATCAGTCATGAGAAATACGAGTCAGACTGTGCATCACACACTTAGATGCGGTAAAGCTGTTTAGCTAGCTGCAGTGCAGCCTGCCTAGGATGGGATTGGCTGTGTGTGTGTGTCCGTGTGTACATGTTTGTGTGCACTCATCACGATGCTGTTGTAGGCGTCGGGGGCCAGTTTTAAAACTGCTGTGGGAAATGTTGGACTTTCCCTAAAGTGTAGCTGTCCGCTCTGCACTTCACTTTCCCGTGACCCCCGGGGTCTGAAAGCCCAGTCGGCGGTTAACACCTCGAAACTCTGATGGAGAAGATGCATGTGCAGTGGAAAGTAAAACTGACCTTCCTGTCAGTTTCTGTCTAAAAATAGAGATGCGATGCTAGAAATTTCGTATAACTTAATATTAAACACTACTAGAGAGCACTATAAAATCCTAGAATCAAGGGATGCAATTCTAATCCCATCTTTTTATTTGATAAAAAATACATAAGAAAATATTATGTAATAAAATACCTGGGGACACACACAGGAGCCAAACTGATTCAAGCCAAAATGAGTCATGGCAACAGTAAAATGCAGAGGATGTCAATGAGTTGAAGCACTTCAGTCTGCTTTATATCTTTACACGGGATGCACAAGATGGGAGACGGGGCACCTAGGAGGGGATACCAGTCCATCATAGGGCACGAGGCAGAGGGCACCTAGGAGGGGATACCAGTCCATCACAGGGCACGAGGCAGGGGGCACCCTGGATGGGATATCACTCCATCACAGGGCATGAGGCAGGGGGCACCCTGGATGGGATACCAGTCCATTAAAGGACACAAGGCAGGGGGCACCCTAGATGGCATATCAGTCCATCACAGGGCACGAGGCAGGGGGCACCCTGGATGGGATACCAGCCCATCACAAGGCACGAGGCAGGGGGCACCCTAGATGGCATATCAGTCCATCACAGGGAAAAAGGCAGGGGGGCACCATGGATGGGATGACAATCTCAAAATATTCCTCTTATTATAAAGATTTACCTGTTACTGCTTTCTGGAAAAAAAAAGTCTATTGCATATTAATACATATACAGAGATATATAATTAATGCATAATTGGCGTGGATATGGATTAATTAATACACACATCTGACTGTAATCTATGATTTTTAAAAAAATTTACATCAGTCTAAATTTACTCTGAACCCCAATAACAGGAAATAAACCAACTGTTTAAAAACAATGCATCACCAAAGAAAACATAGAAACACGAGCGCATTAAAAGTCAACGTGGACCTGGCTTATTAGGTATTTTGCGTAATTAATTAAGCAAAAAAGAAAAGCATGATGTGTAATGGGTAACAGTGACTGGAAAGAACAGTAACCTCACTGGAAAAGAGCAAAGCAACTTCGAAAGTCACGCAGGAAATGGCGACACTGGCGAACTTGCTGGCTGAATATAATTATATAATTTGCAGTGATCCCTAACGCTGCCCCGTAAACACCGTTTTAAAATACATGACACAAAAGCGAGATTTTATGGATTATTATTATGATTTTATTATAATGTTTAAGTACTGACTATCATCCATCCATCAAAATTCTAACCTCTTATCTTGGTGAGGGCACTGATAATGAATACAAAAGTATCAGTTGTGGTAATCCGGTCACAGAGATCAGTCTATAGAAACTGTTTTTTTTTTTTTTTGCAATTCATTGACATAAATAAAATGGAAAATGCTTGGATTTACTAAGTGCATACACTGCACACCAGTACCTGAAAGGAATATGTTTTAAGATTTGAGTTTTTATCAACAGTTCACTGACTGTCCATACACCTATTTCTTATTAACTGCAGACCTATAAGGCATTTTAACATTTCTGAAACTGATATTTTACTACTTACAGAGATGCCAGATATGAATAAATATCACTTATTATGTGAAAACGAACACTTTGATTCCTTATAAAAAGATGAAAATTGGATTTTGCATTGTGAAATTCAAGAATTGGAACTGGAGGTTATGTGAGGACAAGTCAAACAAAAGACTTTATAAAACTTAGGGTTTGTTCTGGGTCCGGCTGAGCGCTTAGTTCTGTCTTAGCAGTCTGTAATGTTAGCTCAAACACGACATTTCTAACCTCCATGGAGGAAGTCAGGGCTGAAACCTCATTCAGAAGGAAATCAGCCTAGAATCGTAAATATACGTCTTTCAAGACTTGAAGGGTTTTCAGTCTTAGCTTTACTACACAGAACTTTATTTACTTGCTATTTACTGATCTTGGCAAAACCTGGTTGTTTTCTGTGGTACCTCCGAAATGACATGGGGGCCACCAGTCAAAGCCGATGGGAACTGGACAAACATGACGTGAACAGAAGAAATGTCTTAACCTTACAATGCATTCAGAAAGTATTCCGATTCTTTCACTTTTTCACATTTTATGTTGTGGCCTTATACAAATATTGATCAAATTATTGTTTTCAGTCATAAATCTAAACTCAGTACCACATAACGACAAAGTGAAAACAGAATTTTAGAAATTTTTGCAAATGTATTAAAAATAATGAATTGAAACATCACGTTGGCGTAAGCCTTCAGACCCTTGGTTATGGCACCTGAAATGCAGCTCAGGTGTCCTTTCCCTCTGATCATCTTTGAAATGCTTCTACGCCTTTTCATTTAGCTAGCTATGGATAATTTATTTTGTTGAACGTTTGTTGTTGAATGGCATGATTTGGAAAGACACACAACTGTCTTTATAATGGTTTCACAATTGACATGTACAGTACAGGCCAAAAGTTTGGACACACCTTCTCATTCAGTGTGTTTTCTTTATTTTCATGACCATTGGTAGATTCTCACTGAAGGCATCAAAACTA
>JABFEA020000002.1:19899989-19930238 GCA_019775915.2 Cyphomyrus plagiostoma
ATGAGAAGACTGTGGTACAAATACCCCCAGTGGTACTCAGAGTGCCTCCAGGTGGTACATGAGAAGACTGTGGTACAAATACCCCCAGTGGTACTCAGAGTGCCTCCAGGTGGTACATGAGAAGACTGTGGTACACATGTGATTCAGATCACTGTGATTATTTCACCCATGTGCTACTTGGCTACTTTAGTTTGACCCAATGTGAACTAGACAATAAATATTGTAATGGTTGGCGTTAGTATAGACTATTATGTATGTTGTACAGTATTCCCACTGCCGTATTGCACGAGTGCATTTTGCGGGGAAATACGGAGCGGCGAGATTTAAATAGAATTCCCAGCTCCGTGTATCCTCCTCTGTTTTTTTGTTTTCTTAATTACAGGAATCTGTTTCTTGTATGTTTTCTTTTGGATAAACCTTCCGGTATAAATAACATCTTCTTTTTTTTGTAAACGTTAAATGAATAAACTGTAAAGTAGTGATCCCGCTAAATGTGTTCCTAGTGGTTAATCAAAATCCCCGGTCACATGTAATTGTGTAGACTGCACTGGCACCAGTATACACTGGAACAGAACAAAATACACTGCTGTGGATTATAAATACACTGGTACAGACTGGTTTAGAACAAAACACACTGGTGTAGAATAAGGTACTAATCTAGAATGTAATTACACTAGTATAGACTTGTTTAGAACAAAGGGCACTGGTGTAAACTAGTTTGGAAAACAGACAGGGGTATAGACTGTATAGACTTTAGTGTAGACTGAACAGACACTAGTATAGACTGTAATATCCATTTTGTTTTCTGCTAGTGTTTCAGTTGCAAAGCGTGTAAATGTTTTCAGCTCAGCACGGGAGTGGCGGAAGAGCCAATTGTTGATCTATGAGATGTTTAGGCAGATAGGGCAGAAAGCCACGCTCTGTGTGGAGATGCAACCGCAGATTAGCACAACAGATGAATCTCTGAACCCGTTTTCTGAGAAGATTCACAGACATAGCTGGTGTTGGGTTTGAGGTTGGATTGAAAAAAGATGAGTTGTTTATTTTATTCATACATGCACCTGGGTGGTCTACAGGAGAAGTGTAGAGGTAGACGCGCAGTGCCATCTCCAGGGGCTTCATCCAACAGTCAGATTATACATCCATGCCCTCCTCATTCAGGCCCTCATTCTGCATTTACCAGCATTAATCTTTGTGACTTTCCCTTAAGCCATATCGGTTTCCTTACTGATATGCTTTAATAACATCGCGTGAGACTGTGGAAGACGGGTCAAGCATGTATCTAATTGAAAGTATGAGATCCACATGCATCAGACAGAGATTGTGCCTGTCTGCAGGCTGCAACTCTGAGATGGTAGTTCAGTAAAACTTTACTTGAGTAACTTAGTAACTCAGTTACCACTGAAGTAGAAATCATGAAGAAATGTAGTTATTGCATGAAATTCATGAACTGTTATGACTGATTAATGACGAACAAAGAGGGAATCAGTACATATTTAGTGCTTGGTTTCGGCTTAATTAATACATTATGTAAAAGTGTACTACTACATTATTTCTGGCCCCTCAAAGTGTTACCCAACTTTGTACTACATAAGGTATAGAAAAACTAATAGGAGGAGGAATATTTTAGGCAGGTGCCCCTCCCAGAAGCCACAGAGAGGAAGGCCCAACCAGCCCCACCATCCTCTCCGAGCTCCACCTCCTCTACCCGGCAATGCTTTACCAGAGGCTGCTTCTGCACCTCCTCCCCCGCTGACAGGAGACCGCAGAGTTCTCCGCCGTCTGCATCTGTGGTCAGTCGGTGGAAAAACAGCCGTCACAAGGAGCTTTCAGCTTATCCCCTTTGCCGGCTACTGTCAGCGGTGAGCATTACTGTTGCACACATACATATATGTACTGTAATTATCATATTTATTATATACCAGGTATATATTAATTATTTATGCAGTGCATATACAATCAATTCGCAGAACAATGGAAGTGGAGCAATGGATTATTTCAAACAATGGATTATTACAACCAATTTTAAAAAATGCATGCATAATGAACCCCTCCACACATGGTGGATTTAATGCATCCCTCAGGTGGTCAAAATACACCCGACTGTCCACATGATACAACAGAAAATGGGATTAATTGGACCAGGCCACCTTTTTCCATTGTTCCAAGTTCCAGTTCTGATGCTCGCTTACTCATTGTAGGTTCCTTCGACGGTAAGGGTGGCTACCATAGGCACCCTGATTGGTCTGCAGCTATGCAGCCCCATAGGCGACAGGGCCCATGACACATTACTGCTGTGATCATCATCAAAACTCTCTACCAACTCTCACAGTAGCCCTTCTGTTGGTTTGTATCAGAGAGGATAACCTTCGTTCATGTCCCACATTGACGAGTTCTGGCCACTCAACATCCTGTTCATGGTGGTTCATGGTTTTTCTCTCCCCTGATCACTCTCAGTGGGCTCTCACCACAGCTGACAGTGAGTCCACGCAAGTCTGGCCAGTCTAGGTGTGGTATTGGCCAGTTTTTTTTTGTCGGGGGGGTTACAATTCCAGTTTATGTCCACAGCCATAATGATTTGGCCCTTGTCAAAGTCACTCAGATTAGTCACTAAGATAAAGTCACTCCTGCCCATTACTTCTGCATTCAACATGCCAGATTTGAGTACTGAATGTTAACTGGCCGTCCCCCAGACTTTGACATACACTGTTCTTACTAGACAGTTGACATTATTCACTTCATATGGGGGTGGTCATGTTATGCTTCATTTATGAGAATGCATGGTACAGTCGACCCTTTCACATTGTGGGGGATAGGGGTGCGGGCCCCCGCCATCTGGAAAAATTGTGTAAAATTTTTTGGTCTCCTTGTTGTTTTTATTGTGCGAGTGGCACAAAGTGACACAAGAAACGCAAGATACAAATATCCCTGTGAGATCACTGCGAGATCTCTGTGAGGCATCACATCAGAGGCTGCCGTAAACACGTTTGGCATACTTTAAACCAGTACTCTATATATATTTTATGCGTGCATGATTTATTAAACTTTTTGTGTGTCATCCCCTGGCCTTTCTGTGTTGTCTGTGGTTTTCACAAAACTCCCAAAAACTCCCTAACACTTCCCTTTTAATTTTGCTTGTTAGCTCACAATATATCAAAACTATGATGAGGAAAGTCAATGCAGAAGGGTCAACTATATATTAAATACCAAAATACGAAACATCAGGAAATAGGAGTTTCTGGAGTCATGCGCACTGCCTTCCTCTGTATGATCCATTGTTCTTATATCATCCATCCATCCATCCATCCATCCTCCAACTGCTTATCTAGCACAGAGTCATGGGTAGGGGGCAGGAGCATAACTTTGTCAACATAGTACGTCAGTAATAAATAAACAAACAAATAGTATGTCACCAATAAACAAACAAACAAACAAACAAAGCAGCTTGGGTTTGATATTCTTGCTGTCCTTATGCTCCAGGTTATTCTGAGCTTTTATTGACGTGAATGACATCAATGTCGTTTTGTCCATGTGCACTTTTGTTTAAAAGGTATTAAAAGAGGCCTAAGAGACAGGAAGTGAGAGCTGACTGCTTGTCTTTGTGATGGGAGATGTTTTACTCTGCAGCTCGCATGAGAGAGGAGCTTTCAGGCTTTCCTACCCCAGCATCTCACACTAAATTAAGTCACAATGGGTAGTAAAAGTGAACTTAGTTAAGGTGTAAATATTTCACCCGCAATCAGCCCTTTTAGGGGTCTGTTTTACAGCAATATAGAGGTGAAAAGGGTCATGAAATAAAAAGGTTCTATATTACAGTGGGAGTAAGCAGTGTGTTACCTGGGTGTCAATTTCAGAGAGGAAGGGGTTGGGGGGGGTTGTGTGGTAATTTTCTGTGATGGAGTTACCAGCACACACAGCTTTAATACATACACACAGATGCGCAGAAACACACACACGCACACACACACGCACAAATACACAGATATCAATATGCCGTTTAGCCTCTCTATGCTTAAAAAATACCTGTTGTCATCGACTGTGGCTTACGACTGATCGACATTATGACTGTTCCATTACCGCAAATATGTGGCCACGATTGGCAGCGTGAGTGTATGACCAAATTGACCGATCGCAGTTCTAAGTCGACAACAACCTGTAAGAGATTCAACAGCATTAACAGAAGCTTCATTTTTAATAAACTAGTATTGCACTTTCTATGTCAACATAAATATCCCCATGGACATGCTGCTCCTTCCTGCGTGTCCTCTGTAAGTGCCAGCTCTGTCTAAATCCTCCACAGGGGCCCCTTTTCACTGATTTATTCTTCTGGAAACAACAGGCCTCTTCCAACAGATCAGATCTGACACCTCTAGAAATTATAAGTTGCACATTGGGGTCACAAGTGCGGCCTGGTTTCTGTTTTTATTATCAGTATTAATCTTAGTTTTCTATAATCTACTGAACATGTTCTCAACAAGTTGTCAAATTTCATGCACCTTTATCTGTTCACTGCCCTCTTGTGGCTCATCCCACATATTAGACATGGAAGCTACATCATAGTAATGTTGTGGGAAATTGTATTAAATGGTTTATTTAAAAGATCAGTGTTTTTCATTATTGTGCGTTTATTTATTCAGAGGTGTCTACCCGTATGTCATCCCACACACACAGTAGATGTTGCAGATATTATCTCTCTCTCTCTCTCTCTCTCTCACACACACACACACACACACGTGCACGCATGCACACACACACACACACACACATAAGTAAAAGAGCTACTTATGCTTTTTAGTCTTTGCCTGTCTCTCCAACATCATAACCTGTGCTCCGACCTCTCTGCTGATTAAGATCTCATCTGCTATCCTCCCTGGAAACATGCAGCAGTCGCTATAGCAACGAGAAAACCTACATATCATCTGAGTGGGTGAATATGAGGACTGAAGCGGCTTAGTGTCCATCTCGAGCAGCCATGCTATCTTTGCCTCGGACCCTGCAGCCTCCTGTCTTGCATTGCTACAGACAGTGAGCCCAAGTTTACAATAAATTACAAGGCCAGTGGTATCAGCGGACCTCTTAAACTGGGCCTAGGGGAATAAGAGTCAAGCGGTTCCTGCAGCCAGAGCTCCGAATTTCCCAAGACCTTGTGAGCCCTTACTGGCTTATGTCAAAGATTATGGCAAAAATAAAATACAATAAATATGCAAATAAAAAGAAGTTGACCAATATGATGGGCATATACAGAGTTTATAGAGCCCCTCATGGTAAAGCAAACATGTTTGGCCCAGCAGTGCATTCAGACCATGATTCTGCTAGCTAAAGCTGCCGAACAGCTTTAATAAAAATAAAAATGAAAAAGATTATGGCACAGATACACTTGTGTTATTTATTGCCCCATTGGTAAGTGGATGAAGCGTATGGTCTGGGATGCAGGGTATGGAAGAGAGCCAAGGAAATGTCTGTCTAGAGAGGAAATGAGGCTTAAAAAGCCAAGGTCACAAACACAAACTGATACCATACGCAAATGTAACATTAAAAAAACCCCACTTTATTCATGATTTACTGACCAACAGTGCACAGAGGTACAAAAGCAAACAAGTGCTTCATACCACTACAAGATACGTTACACCCACATGCCCCTTCAGAATATGATTTTACGTTTGGTTGTGCACGGTGGATACAAACACACACATACATACTGCTCAGCACTGTAGAACTGAAGTTTGGAGCTGAACCTGCAGTGGATGCCCGTTGTTGGGACAAAACGTAGGACATGCCCAAGGGCTTGCCTTCAAAACCGAATGGCACCATTAACCGGCCGAAAAACCCTTGATAGAACAAGGACAGAGGCCTTTGAAACATATTGCTGGAATTAGGTACAACTCACAGTTCGTTTTGTGCTCCACTGAAGTATGTATATTAAAATAATAAGGAAAGAAAGTTTTAATTCATGTCTGAGATCTGTGACTATGGGTTAGAAGCTTAGAGACAAGGGGGTTTTATTCATTTTGTTCATGTTCCGCTGTCCAGATGGCCCATTTTTAAGCTGTACACCTTAAATGCAGTGATAACTTTCTCAAGCCTCAAAAAAACTGAGGAGGGAAATGACATATAAATATACTATACTGCCTAAAACTACTCAAAAGACCCAGTGAAATTACTAAATCAGTACTGTATTAATCTGGTCCTGAGGGAGTTTATTTGGTAAAATAAATAAATGTCTAAAATAAGTGCCATATTCTGATCAAATGCCCTTTAAGCGTGTGTAGATGTGCAATGTGAAAGTGCATCACCGTGTGCACTATTTAAAAGAGGCCAAGTGTTTGGAGAGCAGAGAGGCGAGACCTTCAGGATACGTCTACATCTCCGCAACGGCAGGCAGCATGCATGACCGCATGCGGGCCTCCCTCCAGGCGCTCCTGCAGTCTGCAATCCAGTGGGAGATGACGGAATGCTTCTCCCCAGATTTGTCGCCGCTTTCCCTCTGCTTGCCAAGGTCGCTGCCTCTCTCTGCATGGATCCCACAGGATGGCCGTCTGCTGCCCTCGGTCTTGCTCATTGTGGGTGGGCAGGGCTCTACCCGAGAACAGGCTGAGTTGGTGGTGTCCCGTGGGCTGAAGTCAGGACAGCTGTTCTTGCGTAGGGCGAGGGGCGAAGAGCACAGGCAAGGGAAGCTGTGGGCTCGGACTTGGCAACAGGGAACCGCCGAGGCTCTGTTCTCCTGAGGAGGGAGTGACTTACCCTTGGCATCTTGCAGAGGGTCAGTGGGGAGGATGGGGTTGCTTTGGTGCCCGTACAAGTACTCAAGGGGGTCAGGGGTGCCATGATGGTTCTCAATGGGGGTGTTTGAGAAGGCCAGAGCACTCCCTCTGTTTCCATGAATGTGGCGGCGAGCGGTCGGGGAGGGGGGCCGAGATGGAGCTGGAGGGGTAACGCTGGACAGCCTCAGGCCAGACCTGAATGAGTCAAGAGAGCCAAGGGCAAGGATTTCATGGTCGGGCTCGCGCAAGGGAAAGGCAGGCCGTGCCAGCTGGCAGATGGACTGCAGGTAGGCCTCAGAGGAGAGTGCCTCCGCATGGACGGTGTGGCAACTGTTAGTCTGGTTCATGTCCTGCAGCAGCTCCTCGTAGCCCTCCCTGATGGTGGGCAGACGCTTCTTAGCCATCAGTCTAGACCGGGGACGCATGTCTGTGAAGGGAGACGAGATGTCAGGATTACTTGCTAAGCACAGTAACTTGATATTATAATGTCAGCAGTAACCATCAATACACAGTGCTAAGTGTCAGTGTAGATGGAATTTCATAGCATAGCATTTAACCAGAGCTCTTATGTAACTCTAGCCTTGTTTATGGTGACATTTTCCTGTGAAATGGACAGCAAAGGAGCATGAAATGAACCACGGATGGCATCAGTGTCCAGCAGAAGCACAAGCAGCAGCCTCAGTAGGGAGCAGTCAGCAGTCTGCAGGAGGCACCAACCTTAACAATAACAGTAACCTGACTAACGGTAGCATGCCAGGGCTTTGCAGGAACTGAATCTGGAGCTCAAGCATCACTGGTTGGCTCACCCTTAACACCACACTGCCCGCAAAGGCCAAAACCTTCCACGAAAGAATGGAAGCCGGCACCACAGAATGGTGACCAGAGGAGGCTAGCAGCATCTCCTATGGGGGCTGAGGTGCGTGGGGATGACGTCCTCAGAGGTGCCCAAGATGGGCAGCCCACGACGGCCTCTCACACGCCCATCATTCAAAAAGCACAAAAGCCAAGGCTCCACTCGGCAAAGCCCACCCCGACTCTCAGTCAGATGTGAATGCTCTTCCGGCTATCAAATCTGATGGCTCTTCAACTAGGTCAAGGTTATGTCAAGAACTACAGAAAATGTCTAATTACTTCTATTGCATCTTTAAGTGCCATTCCAAAAACACCAGGGACTGTCAGTGTTAGCAGACACCTTGCTGGACTCAGAAATACACGCCCTTTAATTGCTAGAAACATTTATCCATCTGCTTGCTCTGTGTAAACAGCTACTGACCCAGCCACACAGCCCCGCCCACTCACATGTGTCTCCATGGCAACATACTCCCTGACCTCATTCTTACTGTTTACATCTCCTGTTTCACTCAGCCTCAGGACCACCATCCGAACATACTGATTGCCATCAAGGAAAACAAAAACAAAAAAAAAAACACAGGGACCTCTCACATTGTTTTCCTCATCTTTCCCGAGGATCTGATCTTGCAGCAGATGAACAGACACACATGAAGACAACACCCTTCTTAAGAAACAAGCAGGTAAACATTCTGTAACTTGCATATCAGTTGCCGTCTAACAGTTACTCTTACATAACAAAGTCGGCAGGACCCCAACCAGGCTGCCCAGTGCAGCCAAGCCTCCTTCCCTGTAGCAGTAGGCGCTGCACCTCCTAGACAGAGGAGCTGCCCTTCCTTGCTACCTTACCTGCCCTCTCCAAAGAGAAGGTCGCTGAGAAAACCCGCTGCATCTGAAAGCAAGGCATCCTGCAAGACAGCCTGTCTACCAGACCTCCGTATCTGCCCTGCCTGCTGTAACTGCCCCCCACAAACACAAACAAATGCACACACACACTGACACACCAGTTTTGGTGGCAGCCTCACCTGAGATGAGAGATTGTGCGGGCGTGCGTGAGCAGCCGTGTGTCTGTTTGTGTGCGTGCGTGGTCTGCCCCGAGTCACTGCTTCTCCCTAACAGTCACTGTCTGTTAGGCGACGCCAGCGAGCGCGCTGCTCGGTGCCAGCCCCCTCACCGCAGCTACAGAAAAATGATCCCTCCTCCCTCTCGCTCCTGCTCTCCCTGAATCCCTCACTCCCTCCCTCCTCCTCCTCCTCCTGTTGCTAAAAATAGCAGCAAATTTCCTTTCCCGTCTCTTAAAGCTGCCGTTTGCAGAGAAGGCTGGCACAGATGGAAAGAAGCGGAGTCGGGAAGGCAGCCACAGAGGACGGCGAGGGTGAAAAAGAAAGGCGGAAAAAAAAGGAAAGATAACAAGCTCTCGAAGGAGTGCCGTTTGGTCCCAAAGACTCAGACTCGTGTCTGAGAGCTCCCAATCTGACCAGCACCCATCTAATGTGTCATTCCAGCCTTGCGTCGCCTGAGAAACTCACATTCCTTAACAGCTCACTACATCCAAACATGGTATTACGAAGAAAATTTAAGGAAAAAATGTTTTACTCATTTCTGTGGTACGTGACCTCAGATGAGCCGAACAAACGCCACAGAGGGTCGTTCAGTAATGGGATCACAGGTGTGGAGCAGGAAGGCGGAGCTTAGCGGTCAGTGAGCTCTCCAGCTCATAAGCAATGCCACGTCCTCCATCCTGATGCAGTAGTTTTTCTTTCCCACTTCTACTCAAAAAAGTGCACGAAGTCACGCAGTCATGTAGACTTTGTGTTGCAGTCAGCCTCTGACAATTCAGTTCAGTTTGGGTCCATTCATTTCAGTTCAGCTGTCATCTGACACATGTACAACATGGAGCAGAATGCGAAGTAGAGCATGGAGTAGAGAGGGCAAGGAAAGAAGATGAGGAAGAGATACATCAGGATGGAGGAATCAGACAGTGACTGCATGAGGTCAGCACATGACTAGGTCAGTTAGTAAGACACTGTCTGGGATCCCCTCAGGAACGTCAAAGCGCTCTCTCTTCCTGTGACGTTAGGGCCAGTGAATGAATGTACACAGCAGAAGGAATGGATCATTGCCAATGCTGTGGTCAGAATCATTCAGGAATGTAAGCATTTGAGGGTGACTTTGCAGCCTGATAATGCATCATGTATTATGTTCTTACGAAAGACGGTCTGCACATTATGGTGCCCTACAGAAGGGGGCAGTGGTGTCTCCATCACTTTGCACCCTGTATCTCCATGTCTTAACACTCACCTCCTCAGTTGATGTCCATTAAATGGTGGTTAATCTTCATGTAGGTGAAAACTGCATCAAAAATCTGTTGGCTGCTCCTCAGAAGGTGCTAGAATACATTGGTGGTGGGAGTTAGCTCTTCTTTCCCCCCCTTTCCCTGGCCTGTCAGTGCAGGGGATTTCTGGCTGTCCCTGTGTGGCCCACTGCAGGTTATGTCCTTGCTAAATGATCTGGTACAAATGGATCATAACCCTAGAACTGGCTGGATCCTCTCACACAATGCAGTAATGATGGAGAGTTGGTCTCCCATGCAGTTATATGGTTACCATCTAATCCAATTCAGAAAGTATGCTTTGAGTTACAACCTAACTCCCCGAGTTAAAAACTGAAAGGCTCCGTTTTGCTAAAGAGTTCAGTTCTTCTTGTGCTTTTATTGGTTTGTTTTCTTGATTGAAAGACTCATCCAGCTGTTTCACATTAGCAATAGTGACACATGCACGATTATAGGAGTCTGACCAATCAGCACGCAGCAAGAACTCAGTGCTTAAATGAAAGCCATGTCCTTTTGATTGAAATAGTAGTTTACAAATCCCGTGGTAGCTAAAACTCTTCTCCTTGACTTGGAGTAAGTAATAACCCTAGCAGTCGTTCATGCCTCTTTCTGCTTTTCTCAGTATTATCTCACACAAAATCACACATTGCTTTTGGTCTGTATATGATTTTTCTCCTTCTATACATTTACGTTCATTAAAAGTCATCATTGCCCTCCATCTTTACTCTCCATAGCAAAATATTTCAAGAGATGTGAATCAGTTCTATTTGTATAATGTACAATTGCCATATCCAATTGTCTGCAGTCCTATGAAATGGAGTGGACCCAGAATGAATAACTTTAGCAGAGGTCATAAACTATTCAGACCTACCACTGCATTCAATAAACCTTAATATCTTAAACACATCTTATAAACCCAAGAATGCAATTAGCATTATAAGTGAAAACCTGACTGCACTTAGGTCCCTGTTTTGGTATTGGATATTGACATCTGCATATGGCTCAAGCTTATGCTAGGCTAACACAATGCTTATTCCAAACTTCCACTACCTTTGCTAATGAAATGTTTTCTGTGTTTGATCCAAAAGGTTCTCCCTACTGCTTCCTCTTCATGAAATGCTGCCACCATGCCTGAAGGAACCTGGACCTCTGTATGCCGACAGCACATTGGGCACCAGTGTATTCGTACGCACTTTGATGCAAGCTTGACGTCACACGCCTTTCAATTAAAATGTCAACCCCATGCCTGGGGTCCCGAGCCCTCCAGCGGCCTGGCAGAAAAGAGAGATGATTAAAATAGTGCTGGGAAGCTGTTTATGGAGTCTCATGCCTCATTATCACCCCCAAGCCCTCCTGTATGATGGCGCAAGAGGTAGTGCTATCATTCAGCAACTGGAGGGTTGCAGGTTTGAGCCCTGGTTCCTCTTGACCCCATAAAAGTATGCTTGAGCAAGACACTGAACTCCAAATTGCTCCCGGTGTGCAGGTTGGTGCCTTGCACGGCAGCCTCTGCCACTGGTATATGTGTGTGGATGGGTGAATGTGAGGCATGTATTGTAAAGTGCTTTGAGTGCTCGTAGGAGTAGAAAAGTGCTATATAAATGCAGTCCATTTATATCTCATTTTGTCTTATATGATGTCAGGCTTATTTTACAGGCCCTTACAGGCTATGGTTTCATGGTCAACGGAAGACTAAATATTTGGTGAGGCTATGTTTGGATAGGTGGGGTCCAAGAATGGAAGCGTGGGAGGGAAGAGTGAGGTTCCTCACTTGAGGACTTTGGGCTGCTACATTCAGCAGTACATTCCAAAGTGTAAACATGCTTAACTAGATGGGCAGTAACTATTACGTGTGCCTGCCATGCTACTCTATGAAGCACACTGACACTGTACGTACTTGGTTGAAAATTGGTGCGCTCCTTTGAATACCGCATAAGAGGTAAATGAAGAGTTAGAACACTATGATGTCATGCTAGGCTAGCTACTGTGTGAATTGGAACTACAAATGTCATACAAGTAGAGACAGTTGGCTTTGTGTGCAAAATAATTTATTACAGATATTTTTCTTGGTATCTTGTGAGTCTGTCTATAGGGCAGCTTGGCGGCCATCTCCTGGCAATGGTAACTTCATAGTTTCCTTAGATACAGAGAAGTCGCTATTATGAATTAAAGTGGATTATAATAAAGGGTAACGGCAAAGATATATGAAAACATATGGAGATAATTGGAGGGTATTGAGGTATTGTGTTTGGAGTTTTAAAGATTTTTAGGACTTTATTTCCGTTGTTCATGTGTAAAATTGTGCAGCAGAGAGTCATGAAGACCCTGCTGACTATCCTAGGAAGCACAGGGTACAGGACACCCACATGGACGCACAGCCACACACGAGAACACAGAGAATCTGAAAGGTTTACAGGGGTCAATGTGCATAACAGCCACAGACAAGGACACAGAGAATATGAAAGGTTTACAGGGGTCAATGTGTATAACAGCCACAGACAAGGACACAGAGAATATGAAAGGTTTACAGAGGTCAATGTGTATAACTGCCACACACGAGAACACAGAGAATCTGAAAGGTTTACAGAGGTCAATGTGTATAACAGCCACACACGAGAACACAGAGAATCTGAATGGTTTACAGGGGTCAATGTGCATAACAGCCACATCTTTGCAGTGAGGCAGGAAACGTAAAAGGGACCTTTATGGACACAGGAACGACATGAAAACTCAGACAGCTCGTCCTAGAACAGACTTTGAAATTATATTGGCTTTTAAAACATTCATATACATGTTTTGAGCTTGCAATCCTCGATGCAAGGTCGATGCATCTGTTTATCTGTAGCTGACACAGTGTAGGCAAATAGGTTCAAAAAATGATCAGGAAAAAAAGTCGGAAAGAGCATAACTGAGCTCATAAGAGAAGGGAGCCCCTGAAGGGAAAGAACTTCATGGCAAATTAGTATCATAATAAGGCTGCAGCATTTCTGTGCTGCTTATGTTATCCTGAGATAGACACTGTTGCCTGTGGGTCCACAGCTGTTAGATTCGGCTAAATCACTTGCATGCCTTACAGACAAGGCTAGCTGATTTCAAGGAACCAGATTTCCCAGGAAAGATACGAAAAAAACACTTTGAAGTTGTATATGCATTAAACACATTGCTACAGTGTAACCATTTACTAATCAAAGTATAATTTTATTAAACTGGAAAGCTTACATAACATGACCAGGAAAGTAGATGATATACAGAGCAAGAAAGTGAATATTTGAAGATTCAGGGACGAAAATAATCTGGGATTAAGTTTATTAGTCAAGGGTTGTTTATACAGAGCCACAGCTCTAATAAAAAATGCCATTTGAGCCCTTAAAAGGATGTACTGGTCAATATTAATTTTGTTTCAAATCTCAAATGCATTTTTTCACCAGCTAACAAAAACTGTGGCCTTCTGAGGACACAGGTGTGACCAAAAATATCATGCAGCTCGGTACAGGAATGGAGCTCATTTGTCTCAGGGTAAATTTCTCTTTTGATCTTACAACTTTGAAGAAAAAGTATTTAAAAAATCCTGCCAGGTTTCTATTTTGCATAAGAAGGGAAAACTCAACAAAGCATTGAATCTACATTTGCTGCTTTCAGGAAAAACAAACAAGCGAGTACATAGTTTCTATGGCCCGAAATCAAGCTTGGCCACCGCTGAGCTACAGGAAGAGAGCGGCAGGGCAGTGACTCCTGAGGCTTTGGCTGCCCTGTGTACAGTCCATAAAGGGAGACCCACAGCAGCTGCCCTGTGTACAGTCCATAAAGGGAGACCCACAGCAGGCTGCCCTGTGTACAGTCCACAAAGGGAGGTGAGTGTCTATTGGCCACCAGCTATGGGCAATCGGTGTCCCCCTGAGGAGACAGCAAGCGCTGATATTTGTCACCATCATGCCACCACCACAGCCGCCATCTCAGAACTAGATCCCTTCTGTATTGCAAACATTTGTGCCAACCAGAGGAGACCCTATAGTAAGTCTGACCAATATCCAGCCACTGTGCCACAATGTCACCCTTTTACAAGTCACAGGGCTGCAGAAGGGTTTCTTATGTGCCTGATCTATGTTCTGTGAAGCTTCAGGTCACAGATACCCTGATATGCCTCCATAGGTAACAGAGCATATCCTATATACATGACTAGATCAGGGAGGTGTGTGTGTGTGTGTGTGTGGCTGGGGAGGAGGGGGGGTTGCCTTTGCCCCTTTTGCATGAAAGTGCCTCAAATACCTCCCTTCTGAATTCTGAGTGCTCATTTCCTAATTTTGACCCCCCTCCCCCACAATTTCTGATCATACGGTCATCAAGGGGGGCCCTGTGTTTGGCAAATTATACAGGTGGAGTACCAGGCCCTCAGAAGTGTCAGCATGATGCTACATACACGGGGGCCAAAGACTTTCAAAATTCATAACTATTCCCTGCCTTAACAGTCTCAGCATTTCGTTTAACATCATCTGCAAGCTTTTCTTGAGAAACAGATCTCTGCTGTGAACAAACAACTTTATATGTTTTTACAAAGCAGGTTCCACACCTGAATTTCGGAAACCAAACTCCAAGTAACCGCTTTCAGCTGTTGGCCTAGAGGTTCGTGTATATTTTTCCAGTGTAGACCATGAGTGTCTTAACAATTAATTTGAAATAAATATTCATTCATTCACCCACATCCATCCAGCGTTTTTCTGTACTGCTTGTACCATACAGGGTCACAGACACAAGGCAGAGAATAATGAAGTTAGTTTGTGTGCTATTTCTTTATTTACTATTGTGACTTAGAGGTCAGACCACATGAGGAGGGTAATTAGAATAGATTCACAATAAAGAATAACACAAAATTCACCGGGTGACTTCTTCAAAGGTATATTGTCAACGGTGATGGACCTGGATAGATTTTCACATATTGATGGTACTGTTAAGAAAAGCACTTAATAAATGATTAATATAGCTGATGAGAGTCACACTGATTCTAAAGATGAGGAGCTGCCTGCAGGACTTTGGTGTAAATCAAACCCGCAGAGTTCCTGACTAACAAGCTAGCAGGGTTATTTACATCCTCCTAAGTGGTTTTCTAGGAAAGCAAGTTCATGTGTTCAGTTCATATTTCTAGCAATCGGCTGCCAATCTGTGATGGAAACGTTTTGTACACGAGGCAGATTTGAAATGTGTCACGTCTTTGAACTTGTGCCTTTGAGAGCAGACTGGGAGGCTGGCATCTTCCCAAAGACCACTAGTCACGGAGGGTCCCAGCCAGCTTGTCACTGACAAGGGCACAGTGCAGCTTGGTGTTCAGTCATCACTTTGCAACGGATGAGGCAGGAGCCAGTGTGAGTTCATCTGCAAACTCTGCCTGCAGTTATACCTAAATGTGTGCAAACAGAACCCCACATTACATGTAAAGCCAAAGTTTTGCAGGTTTACATAACAGCTCTTGGGTTTTGCAAATACCAGTAACTTTTGAGAAGTTCCCTTATTCTGTCGTGAAATCAGGAAGGTTTACAACCATGGCCATAGATCCAGGGTCAGTGGGCTCCCAAAAGAGGTATTGGCACCTAACAGCCAAGCTGAACACCAGTGGAGAACATGTGTTGCATCATGTCGCTTGAGGGATTTCCCTAGAATTCATTCTTCAAGAAAATACCTTGGGTTTAGAAGAAGGAAACCAATTAATATCCCACCACATTTGGTCATTTGGTTTCACATTCAGTTATTTTTCCTCTTTGATAAACAATTCCAGGCGCCTCAGGGAGCTTCAAGTCCAGTCGGGAGGGAATTCGCAGAAGCAGATCATTAATGTTTCATGCGTTTTTGTGAACAATGGAAGCATTTTCATGAAATATTTATCGCTGTCTGTGTTGATCAAATTCCTGGCCTGTTTCTGCTCCCTTCCTACCTCCTCATGGGCCAAACGCATAAACAACACACCCGAAATGGCTGCCAGCACCTTGGGGACTTTTGTTTCCTCATTTCAGTCCAAAGTCCCGCATGATCCCTTGCCAGTCCTTACAGAAGCAGCATAAATGAGCCCTATTGGGAAGATGAAGGTGGCCTATTTGGCGTGAGGTTTCCATGAGTCTCTGGGCACCCATGGTGGGGTGGGAATATACGACATAAAGCTGCACACACTCATATACGTGTGCTCTATTTCAGCTGCCAGCATACAATTATTTGTAAATGTGCAGTTGGTTTCCCGGAGATGATTTTACTGGAAGTAAGCACCCACTTTTAGCTATAAACTACCTCCACTGGGATCTTGTATTGTAATGGAGCATGAGAAATATGGCTACTGTCATGCTTTAATGCTTTCAATATGAAGAGCTAAAACTACCACATTATTGATGCATGCCACAGGATGTCTTTAGGAATCTATGTAATTACAGAGGTGTTGCAGGGGCATAAATACCCAGGTAGATTTATGGGGGCCCAATACTTGAAGGGGGGGGGGGGGGCAAGGTGACATTTTAGAAGGGGGCCCAGAATTTCTAGGTATGCCCAGACATTTTCTATGAAAAGAAATTCATGAAGCTTTATAAACCAGATGGTTTTAAGCATTTGTGGTCTAGAAGTTTGTTTACAGAGAGAGCTGGGTTACCCCTTAAATTGCACTGCTCAGAAGCCCAGGATGCAGGTCAGTACTCAGTCAGTACTTTCTTCCTTTTATCCATCATGTTCTGTATTTTCAGGATAATGGAAAGGCTGAATCGGCCCTGTGCTGCTGCCAGTCGCTACTGTTCTGAGTTTTGAAGAGTCTGGGTGCAGATTCCAATTCCTGTAAAAGCAACTTGAGCAGAGGTACGCAGTGTGTCCCTGGAGAACATCCACAGCCTTATCTGGGACTCGTCTAGGTTTATGGCCCAGAGTGCGGAGGCAGTGGCTGAAACCTGAGTCATGTTGCCGGCGGCACACTGCAGTGGGGAAGAGACGCTCCACAGATGCTAGGCCAAGAGCTGTAGAGTGGCCCAACGCCGCAGCACCATAGGGGAGATACTCGGAGACCTACCATCTGCTTGTTGATATATATAGGAACCAAGGGCTGTGTGTGAGGATGGAAGTGTAGAGAGTTACAGGAGAGCAGCACGATTTAGCCGAGCGAAATGCATTTTGTGTCACCAGGGAGCTACAGAGAACTGTGTCAGCTGCATGGAAAGAACTCGGTCACATTTATTTTAGATTTTTTTCAGTATTTTGAGTGATTTTGCGTTATCTCATATTTCTTTTAGCATTTCTCCATGATCTTTACAGCTAAACAAGCCAAAATTTGAACCAAAAAAAGCAACAACCTCCATGAAGGTCTCTGTGAAGATGGGGATAATTTTAGCCTTTTTTATTTCAAGGGTTCTTTCAGGATTAGGAGTGGGGGTGGGGGGTGGTAAAGTGGGCACCAAAACCTTGCAAAGGATGAACACGGGGACAGGGGACAACAACCGGCCACTGCCAACTGCCTCACGTGGGACGCTGGCAGCCTTTCGCAACAAAATACAGCCCCAGATGAGCAGAATATCAGTTATTTATAAAGCCATCTTTAAGCATTCTGTGTTCAGGGACGCTGTCAGACAGAGATAAACCTCCTAGCTACTGGATGGCTGAATAAGGTCAGAGACAGATCAGGGACACATTCCGCCTACTGCCTGGCCTCGAACACAAGGTGAAGATGGCCACTGGGAAATAACCAAGGCGGATTATCAAAAGGGGAACACTGGGTCTTCCAAAGTGAAGTGGCTGATATTTTGTAAAATACCTAAATATTTGTCACCACACCTGTATATGTTCCATATCTAAGTCTAAGGCTAAAGCTCTGTGCTTGTGATCGGGAAGGTCGCTGGTTCAAACCACAGCCTTGATAGAACAGTCACATGTCCATGAGCCTTTGAGCAAGGCGCTTAACCACCAGCTCCAGGGATGCTACATGTTGGTTGAGCCTGCACTGTGACCGCCCAGTTATGGAGAGCAAAATGGGGTAGGCAAAGACACAAATTCTTATGTATCTGTACTCATACTTGTACAGTGGCCAATAAAAGATAAAATTCTTATATGTGCATCAGCATTAATTCATTAGTACAGAGCTTAAGGGTACATTGAATATCTGTGCGAAGTAAATCAAACAATGCTCCAACACAGGGATGGGGAGTCGGGCTTTTTGCAGTAATAACATCATTATGTTATTATTAGGTTTTAGCTTTATCATCAATAAAAAACCAGTTTAAATGACATTAACAGCAGCACATTTTTGCACCTAAAAGGGCAGAAGAATGACCTGAAGCTCAATGTGTACATTTTTAATAGATGTAGCTGTATACTATACATCCTTGTGAAGGTTGCTGTGATCTCACCCAAAGCGAGCTAAAGCCGTTTCACAATGTAATCCATGCTGCCACCTAGTGGCCATAAGGCCAGCAGCAATCGGCTTTATTATGTATCATTATTTTATATGGCCCACAGTAAAGTGTTTGGTGTGCTCATAAGATGAATTGGAGCTTAAGTAGAAGTTAAAATAAAAAATACTTACACCTGGTCCACCACACAGCTCTGTTCTGGTTCTGAGCAAGCTGGTTACAGCACATTCTCGCACCCACCACACGACAAACCATCTCAGGGATGAGAACCAAGATGGGAACCCAAATGTAGCCATGCAGTGGGTGATACTGAATGGACCAGTGTCAGTTTATTCTGGTGATTAGAGTGCTAATCCTGCCACCAGCTCCCAATTGTCCCCATAAAGTGGAGGACCTCCTTAGAGGGCTGAATGTCGATGAACGTCACAGGCAGGATGAAGCCATTGCAGGTTAGGGGCCTTGAACCAGGGCCTGACCGAGTAGAATCACTCCTGACATTCACAGGATTCAAACCAGCTACGTTCTGATTTCTGGCACAGATCCCCAGTGTCAGAGACACCACTCCGGCCAAAGTAAACTAAATATTCAGTTATTTAAAATACACTTATTCTCCATCAATTAGGACTTGATACATACCTGTCAATAGTCAGCGACAGCGCATGTTACCCCAAAACAATCCAGCATGGGTTTCAAAGCTTCTGTTTCTTCTATCAATGATAATTCCTACCGCATTGTGCTGGAAATATTATCTCCATTGCTAATATGACCGGTGCTATTCATACAAACTTCTGATGACATGGACACTGCTGATGCTTCTCTGCTGCTCGTCATGCCGTCCTTCCACCGCATCGGCCGTTCATATCAGCCTGGGTGAAAATCTGCTCATCCTCGAAGGCTGAAGGTGCGGGAGTCAGGGGTAGTCATGGCAACAGACCGGTCAGTCTAGACAGGGAGACAGAAAAGCCACACGACACCCAAAGTGCAAAATACCACAGGCGGTTGTGCTTTAATAAATATTCCAAATAAAGTTCTAATTCATATGTACAAATATCGTACAGAATCTCCTGTGCTGGCAGCTGCAGCTCGACAGGCAACATCAGAAATGACTGGGCCTGTAGGATTCTTTGGTGATGCAAAAGATAAAAGATTTTTATTTTTTTATTGATTTTTTTTTTTTTGATATTTGAAAATGTAATACAGAAGAGTGAAACGGCTTTGGAGAGCGTCCCTGGCTCCTTGTAGAGCCTGAGAGGAGGGATCAGCAGAGAGGACCGACATCGCTTAGAAGCATCCCTCAGAAGGGGCGTGGCAGCGTAGACAAACGCCAGCTAAGAGTAGCTGGCGTGACACAGCTTAGTGACTGACAAATACAAACGTACAAAAAAGGTGAAGGACAGTTCTGTATTTTCTTGGAATCTGTTTTCTGTATGAGCTCAGCCTTTTTAAGCAGGGATACTCTGAGAGCGTGCTCCACACGGCACTCCCAAGGAGACCTGTTTGCTGCAGAAGCAGCAAGACCATGCAATGGGCAGCAGGATGGCGGGAGGGGTCCGCCAAATGCAGAGGGTGGGGCCCGGCGGCACGGGCAGTCCACTCAAGGGTGAGGGCCCTTTGAGGCTCGAAAGCAGCCCGACCTTCTGGGTCATCCAGACTGCAGCTTCATTTTTTCAAACCTTACTTCAGTGTCTGTGCATCTCCTCTCTGGTGTCCGATATTGGTAGGAGAGGGGAGGGGATGGGGGGCTTTCACACTCTCAAGGTTAGCTATTATCTGATTTGACAAAACATCTGAAAGAGTAGAACTGGACAATTAACCTTATTCTGGCTTTTAATGATTACCTCGTTTTTGTGGGATGAAAATCCCAAAAGGACAATTAACTTTTTATATTTTCAAAAACTAAAATCTACTTTATTGCAGGAATCTTATCATGGCAGCCAAATATAAAACTAAGCAAATAAAGAAATAGGCAGGAAAAGCATCGCCCTACATTCCCACTATACGCTAAGGCAACATCGTGCCTTAGCCGTATGTTTGCAGTCCTGGGCTACAGTGTGACAGCTAGGAGTGTCACATGCAAATTGGATTTGTTTGTAAAAACCCCAACGTATCACTACCATGACAAACCATGAGAATAAACTATGTCCAGTAAGGGCCATGTTACTATTGTGTGGTCTACTGTATGTGATACTATGCATCCTACACAGACACTGGGGCAGGTATGGAAAAATAAAGTTTCACACTCAAGTGCCACTACAAGTGAGCCTGATGCCATGTACACACAAAAGGTAAAGGCTGCTTTAATCAAATAGCTTCAATGACGAGTCTCGAAGAGGCTGTGTTTGATCCAAAGCAATGGTGCAAACCTTTGCCAGTGGTTTTGCTTCACGAACTCCAGTTTGCCTTTTCTTCAAGAAGTGAAGTGAAAGAAACATTTGCACCTTTGTTTTGACAAAGCACCAATGCATGTTTTTATGAGATTAAATAACTGTAGTCTGGGATTGACACATCTCTATAAGAGAAATTCAAATTCATGGTCCTCTTTTCATCCTTCTGAGAAAGTTTTCTGCCAGGAGTTCTTGAATCCGTTTGTTCCGTGTCCGTTCCAGAAAAAGACGCCTCTTGCTTGGAATGAAGTGGTTGGAGACCTCGTTGTCCACACTGACAATCCTGTACGGTACATCGATTGAGTTATTTTCCCTGGATTCCTCCTCTTGTTTCGCGAGGTTGGCTTGTGTGGTGGTGGCTTGTGTTGTCGGAACAGGCGGAGGCACCATGGTGTTGGCTACACTGTTGAGGTAAGTAGAGGCTGGGATGTGGACTGTGATGTGATCACTGGTATCAGTGGTACAGGCACTTACTACATCATCCGTGGTGATGGGGCTGCTTGGAATTGTAGTGTCTTCAGAAATAAAGGCATCACTTAGATCTGCAGAGGTGTCTCTGAACGGGACAGTGGCACTGGTGAGTATCCAGTCGTCATAGCTAGGGTCTGTACCGGTATCCTCAGAAATGGTCACGGAACTCGAGGCCGCAGTGTGACTGAAGCTGGTGGCTGGAATTACTGTTGTGAACAATCTGCTGCTGATGGAGGAGATGGTAAACGATGGGTATCTCCAAGATGTGTGGTCAGGAGCTGCGCTATACCTGCTCGCTGTTTGAGGGGAAGTCGTGGTGTACTTCCTGTCTGTGGTGTACTTCCTGTCTGTGCTTACAGTGCTGTTCCTCATGGGGAGGGAGGAGCTGGGCTCTGGGCTGGGGCTGTTCTCATTGCAGGACTTGCAGCACAACTGCTTGTAGCCAGGGATGGCGCAGTAGCGACTCAGGACCTCCATGCGACAGAACACTGACTTGTCCCCTTGGCAACGCTGCCCTGGAAAAATAAGAGTAAACATTTGAGACAGGGGAAGAGCCACTGGGCATGAAAGCCTGAGCGGAAAAGGGGTAAACAAGGCCTATAGACGGCGGCAAGCCAAGAGAGAAGAGAGGGAGTCAAAGCAGCCTACATGCGATTGGGCAGCTGCCATATGGGGTCAGTTTACATTCATTTGTCATTTTTTCACCCAATCAAACTTCTGTGTTTCCATGGTGCTCCTGTGCATCCACAATTACCTAGGGTGTGTTTGATATTTTCTGTCATCATTGTGGGTAGTACACCCAGTGCATTTTAACACCAAACACTCGACTAAGCAATTGACTGCATCTATTATGGCTTGACAATGCAAACACTATTTTCAAAATGTCCTACTGCATCAAATCATTTTTCTTACTTTTTCCTCTACTCATAAGAGTATAGCCCTGAGAGCTCTGGGGGGAGGCGGGGATGCACTCACGGGCCCCCCAGTGTCATCACTGTATGTGTACGTGCTGTGTGTGACTGTCCATGTGCTGATTGGCGGTTTCTTGCATTTCTGCAAAAACACTTTGCAGCACCAAAGTTCATAAAGGAGGACAAACGTTTGTTTTTCATTTTTTTTTATTGTTTTGACAACTTTTGCAGTTGATGACAGAAACAGAAACAATGCGATGCACTCCCCCCTCAAATATATAGTTTTCTTTTTACTCTTCTTAAGAAAAATAAATAAATTAACTGTATTGAAGGGTACAAGTTCACAGTCACTTTGGTAAAACACTTCATCACATGGAGATCAAACAATCAATCGATAAATAAATAAATAAATAATAGTGTTAGAGAAAATAATTTCATAATAATGTAAAAACTCAAATGGCACACTGAGTGTCATATTAAACATTTACAAAACATTGATAAAGTTTCCCTGAAAAAAGCAAAGTGCATATAGACGCAGTGCACGTAGTCCATCTGAACATTTCCCCAACGTTAGCCAGCCTCACACTGAAGGCCAGTGAAGCCACGAAAAAGGTACCCATAGTATATAATAGTTTTGTAATTCTTTTTTTTTAAAGTAAGAGGTTAACAGTCATGAACATTATTAAATACAGTCAACACCAATTTTATGTACAGCATCGCACTGCAAAGTCTGACGTATCATCACGTCTCAAATCCAGCACGAAGTTTCGATAGCTCGCTACATAGTCACAACGGAAACGTGATCACAACACAATGACGAGTCTGAAGTGAGGATGCCTTGAACCAACTCGGTTTATCCCTGTAAACTGTCCCTTGTGGTTGGGTGCAGCATGATGTCTTCATTTGTCTGTTTTACATATTTTATCTCTTTTACTTTTTAGAAGCTGCCTGTGTTCCAAGAACCATGGACAAACCCACCCGTCTATAAATAAAGCCATCTTCTCCACAGATTAATGCCATTACATTCAATCCAAAATAAGGCATTGTTCTTTTGCTAATGTCTGTAACAAACATGAGATTTGATTACTTTTTTCTCAGATGAAGGTTAATGAGGTATTTTGTATCACTTTCTGACATTTAATGTTGCCAGAGACACACGAACGCGCACGCATATTGGAAACACACGCTCGGACGTGCTCAGGCATGCGTATGCACTGCAGACAAACGCAGGTTCACGTGTGTCCGTCGTGCACCGCCATGCATGAGGAATGTACATGCACGTGATTCGAAATGCAATCCTTCTCCGAGGACAGAAAAACAACACCAGCCTATTTGACAGCCATGACACATGCCCCCCCCAATAAACGGTTAGGCACGGGCCGACCTGGTCCTGCATAATATAGTCCCCACACGACCCCCCCGCCCCGAAAACACTTCACTTATTAAATATTTACTTCTGTATTCATGTAAAATTAATACAAAAATACACATAACAGTCAGTAGGCAAATAAGCAACAGCTTATTCATGTTAAAATGTATTGTTATTGTTAATATAAATATTATTCTGATATAGAGATTTGTCCGCATATTTATATATATATATATATATATATTTATGTATATAAATTCTGCAAGCACAAATGAGCTGCATCTATTGAACATTTTGTAGTAACAGTCGAGAGAGGATGGAGGATGAGGACGAGCGAGAAGCCACCCACACTACAGGCGACCTTGTTTTCATTGATTTCACCATCACCATAACTCACATTCACAGTTAATGAACTCAAGGAGGATGTTGGTGTCATATTCTCTTCTGCTGTTCTGCACTCAGTGTTTCTGTCTGTTTGAAGATGGAACCAGGAAGCAAAGAGAGAGCACCTAGAAGATGCTGTCGATGTGACAAGATCACATTCACGAGAAAGCTTTCAATATATATATATATAATTTTTTTTCTCTCACAACCAGATACTCCAATGATACCGAGGAGCAGCGTCCACGTCAGACCTTAACCCACGAGCGACACGCAGCTTGAAGATAGTGCCCAATCAGAAGGCTGCAACCCGCCACTCGCAAAACCGACACTTTAAAGCCGCCAATCAACTGAAAGCCTTTTCTGGCGAGGTCAAGAGGCCAGTGTTCACAACATAGAGCTCCACAAGGAGAGAGAGAGAAACGGAGAGAGAGAGATAGCGCGAAAGCCGTGACCTCCCTCCTGCAGAGATGTCATCGGAGACACACCCCCAAAATGAAAGAAGCGCAGCGTCTGCGGTCAGGGAAACTTGCCCCACAAGGGGAGGCAGAGGGAAAGGGGCAGGGTCCATGTCAGAAACGGCATGCACCGAAGACCGAGGTCAGAGTTATAAAGTGGCCGTTTACTTGAAGAGATCTTCTGGATGGGGTAATCTGGGTCGGGCCGGGACAGCCACTGAATCAGAAAGTTGCCGTTCTTGCCGTGGTCGAGGTGGCTCCCTGGAAAGAAGCAAAGACGACTGTGAATTTGTTTACCAAACACAGAGTTCTGGGGCCTTGCATTCTAGTTTATGGCATGCCTGAGGCCTAAAATTGCCTATATAAAATATGCACTTTAACCTGTGCATGACACTGAAGTGTCTGCGAGCTGGCAGAACCAAAGTAGGTCGGACTGGTTAACGTTTCCACAGGCAGGAGCCACCTCCTGTTATGGCCCTTAACCAGGCGTGCAACTCACTTGGACACGGCGTCAGTCGGCAAGCCCTTATGTTCTCTGGTTTGGTATCCATGCAGAGCCCAATGGTGTTGTCACGGGTATGACACAAGACCTGCCTCTCCTGTGTCCCATTGCCGCAGGTGACAGAGCACTGAAACACATACATACAGATCAATATATACATAACTTTTCTTATTCTAGTATACTCTCTCTCTAAAATAGACACAGAAGGGGTCTGTGGGGAGAGGGTATGACAGCAGTATTTTCTGAATTGTTTTGAAGTATCTTTTGAAGGAATTTCGGCAGAATGAGAATCCCAAAAGGGGGATATCAAAGCACATAGTGAATGTCTCATACACTGAGCAAACTTCATAAACCACTTCATGTGATCAGCGTATGTCATTCTGAAATGGATGGCTTACTCTGATGTTATATCAAAAGTTTCAAGTCTGTGGATATAAACAAGTCAGTCAAACAATTCAAGCCTTTTCAGCCTATTTGAGAGGTTCCCCAGTTGTCTGTGCTCTTGAATACGCTCTTGTATGGCAGGGGGTAACTTGGAATTTTTGTCTTTATTAAAGAATCACTGGGAGGAGAATCCTACAGTATCTAGCCATTCACTAGAAATGATATGACAAATAACATTTGCTCCAGTCCCTGAGCAATATCACTCACCAAATACCAAGGCGCCATCCAGCTCAACGGCGTATTGTAAAGGAAAATCTGTTAGCTCCCTGAATATGTAGTGGAAGGCAGAAATTATGCTACACAGAGGTTTTAGAAGAACTTACTAAAGTAATACATTTGGGAGTGACGGAGAAGTTTCTCTGACTACAGCAGCCCTACCGGCGTTGGTTCCCAAACCTAACAAATTGGTTTGATTTTGTGTAACCTACCAAAAAGTTAACAAGATATTGAGAATTCAAAGGTTGGGTATGCCATATTTCTATTGTACTCTGAACTTAACCAGGAGTTAGTAGAAGAGTCCCTTCATTACTTCAATCTGAGCTGCTTGAATTCTCTGCCCCATTTTGGATTATGTGAATTCTGTACTCTTCTGTTTTGGTTTGCATGGTGCTACGGCGATTTCACCATACATACATGTGACTTATTTATCAGACTGTGGCTTAACTGTTTATAGTAGTAATTGGTAGTGACTTTCACTCCACTGGAGGGCTATCCTGTGGCAGGACTCACTGCCAACCCTGTATAAGGGAGAAGGGGGGACAGAATCGGGGTTTATCCACTAATAGACAAAATAGACGTCTATTCCTACTTGTCTAAATGTGAGGTTAGACAGTCAATACCAGAGCCTCATTCCTGTATTTACCTTTATTTTTCATCAGGCAGATCTCATACCCTCATTCAAAGGTTTCAATAGTTTTTTTTGATAATACGTACCACTAAATCCTTGAATCTCGTGCAGACACACCTTGGTATTATATGCATGTATTCACAGACAATAACACATGCAACCACCAAGAGCTCTCACCTGGGACCAGGTCCCCACTCTCCAGTTGGCGGGACAGAGATGTCGGTTACACGGCTGGCGGGCCTCGGGCCTGTCATTGTTGCAGTGCTTGCTGTGGATCGAGCGGTTGGTGCCGTCGTACAGAGGCTGGATGCAGCGCACTGAGCGCATCTGGTACCCCATCTTCCCGCAGGACTTACTGCAGGCCTCCCACTCGCCTGTCACCCATCTGAAAGGAATGAAAACACACACACACACATCATGGTATCGGCTATCACCCTTCTGTTACCGAGGTGTGCATGGATAATGACACATATCTCACTCCATCAAACACTACACTGAAATATAGCTAATAGATTCAAAGATAGCATGCATGTGGGGTATAAGGATACCAAACTGTGAACAGAATGTGTCAGTAAGATTTTAAAAAAAAAAAAATTAGTCAATAAATCATTCAGACCTCTTTGCTTATTTTGGCTCTGCATCAGGATTCCATGCAGGCATTATTTTATAAGCCAATGAGGTCAACCCAATGGCTAAACAGGGTTGTTTGCTTTGGGTTTCGTTTGAGCTGATTACTTAATACTTATTTCTTGTGATGCCTACTCTGGACTCGCTATTTGCCCTTGAACTTCTTGAGGACATGAGGAGGAGATTCATACAGACAAAACTAGGAGAGAATTCAGCCAGTGTCGGGAGGGCCTGACCAGGGACGTACATGGGCTGAGAGCACTCCTTCTGGTTACAATCCCGGTTGATGGCTTGAGGCTTCTTTAAGTTTTCACAGTAGGTGCGGTGGACCATTTTTCCATCAGACTTCCTCCTGCAACCATACCTTGTGTACTGGATACCTTTCAATGAAAGAACACACTCACACTCGATGTCGAATACCTAATGTCATATCATTGAGTTCAAAACCTCCCTTAACTGGGTCTACATTCATCAGTGAGTAAAATGCATGCAACTATTATTTCATGGACTCTGCCTAACCAAATCATACATATACCCATGATTCCTATACAGTACTGTGCAAAAGTCTTAGGCAGTCACAGGAAATGATGTTAAATGATCTTCATTTCAAAACCTCTCCTACATTCACCACAGTCTTTTAGCAACCATCCAATACACCCAAGTATTTTTTGACTCGACCACTACCCCACCTTGTTTGGCTAATTCATACCCCATTGAGTTATTTAACAAATAAATTTAGCTAATCAATTGAGCTGGTAGACAAATTTAATGAATACACTGAATGGCTGAGGTGCCTCTGAGGAAAGGTTTGGGTCCCAAAGCGGAGTTTATTTAGCTATCCAACAAGATATTAGTGACTTCTATCAGAAGAGATTAAATTCCTCTTCATTTTTTATTGCATTACTGTTAAATTGCATATGTGATAATATTAAATTTATTTATTTTTTCCTGTGGAAATATACAATCGCTATCAAGATAAATAGCCTTCAGCATTTTGACTTCAACTTGAGCTTTAACATTTTCCTTGACTGTCTAAAACTTTTGCATTGTACCGCACACTAACTCATTCCTCCCTGGAAGGGGCTCACCTCCTCCACAGGGCTTTGAGCACTGTGACCATTTCTTCAATGCCCATTCATACAGGTCCCAGTCCTCCAAGAGCCCATTGTTCTCAAAGGGTGGCTGCACGTCCTGGTGGATGATGTACTTATAGGACAGGGAGACCTTCGCCTCGCCATGCATTTGCATCTGTGCGGGTTGACAAAATGTCCACAAAGTCACCCTTCAGCATAACTCTGGTACACCCTGCTGCTCCGTGGAGATGACTGACCTGCTGCATGTGCTTCCCTCTGCCCACACAATTACAATGGATCCAGTCCAGATTGTAATTACCTTAAACCACAGTAAAATCCAAAGAAAAAGGCTGCCTTTCCTACTCACAGGAAACCAGATTCTACTCTATATTAATGCACCATCTGTTTGCTAATATTATATCCACAGTAATGTACATATTTTATAATCTAATAGAAAATCCAGTGCTCAGTGACACAATGGTACAGCAAAAAATGCCTCTTTGGGTAGTCCTTAAAGCTCCTAATCCAACTCTGTGGATCATCTTGATTTCCCGTTTCATACTCATCATATATCTGAATGTGGACAAATGCCAAATGAGAAGGTAGCTAGAGCAGAGGTTATAATACTGTCTGTAAGTGTGAGCGTGCATGAGAGAGTGTGATTTGGCTCACCATAACGAGGACCCCGTATCCCAGCGGGCCATCAGTCTGGATGGTCTCCTTATCATCATCGTTCAGGTATTCCCATTCCACTCCCTTTTCGATGACCATCTGAGATTCGGGGAACTCCTCCTCACCATTCAGGAAGAAGTTCCCAGTTGCCTGGTTCTTTAGCACTGTGGACATACGTGACAAGCATTTCAGAACACTAATCACCACCAAGCCCCAAGCACATGTAACTCTATGTAGTCCTATTCTGCAACCCCCCAAAACTGTGCTTCCCCTTGAATAACCTCCCTCAGAGCCCCTGGGCCAGCTTAAGAGGGATGGCAGTGAGGTGAATATCTTGGAAAGGGCTGTTTGGTCTCTGCTGGCCTACCCAGGATGTGCGGTGTCCCCTTGGATTCTTGGATAAGGAGATGCCTAGCCCCCCGGGGGATTTCAAGCATTTTGATGAGACCTGCAAAAAGAACAGAGGAAAGCAACATTTACAAAAAGGATACCTCAGACAGAGGACTGAGACACAAACAGCACACCTGGATTTATTAGCATTTAAACAGTGTCTTGGTGCCTTTTCTGGTTTTAATTTCCTTTTGTGTTGCTGTAACAAAGGTAAGAAGTATGCATGGGTGATGGTCACCAGTTTAGTGATCATATGCAAAACTGTCTAATCACAGAGCTTCAGAACATGACAGATACAAAAGAGGGACGTTTAACTGACGGAACTGTAGACAGGAATCAAACGTTAAAACGGAAAGTTTGACCCTTAGGGACTGAGGGACTCATATGGAAACATTTTAAACTTGGAACCTTATTTCCATTCTTGAATATAAACCAACTTAACAGTTGAGGGCGCTCTGAATATTAAAGAAAACACAGATGAGTCCGTCCCACGTCACCATCACACACAATCTGGGGAAGCCAGGGAAAGCAAACAGATGTATTTAAATCGTTTCTGCCTCTTCTGATCTGTGTCCCGGCGCCGAGGTTTTCTGTTACATAATTTGTATCTAACAGCCAGCAAATAAAATGCCTGTATTTAAGGAGAATAATAAATGGAGGATGGTTCATGTTGCTGGCCCCCCATCCAGGGTTGTTCCCTGCCTCGTGCCCGTTGCTTCCGGGATGGGCTCCGGACCCCCCGCGACCCAATAGGATAAGCGGTTTGGATAATGGATGGATGGCTGGATGGATGGTTCATGTTGTTATCGTCTGCCTGGGTTTTTTTCCTTGAGGTCTGTTTGGGCTGGCAACACACTAGAAGGGAGCAAGCGAGGTACTGTGGCGGAGGGGGGGTTCCATACAATATACCTGCCCTCCGATGCCCAATAGTAACAATGTATCGGTGGCTGTCTATACCATCCAATGCCAACCGTGAGATAGAACACTGAGGCTGCATGGCAGGCAGAGAGTTGGCACTCATTAACACGGGAGGTGGTGCCAGGGACACGTCACAAAGTGTACGTGGCTCCATGATATGAGAGATAGTGTACAAGAGATGGCAACAAAACAATAAAACAAACAATGACTTATGAACAGGCGAAGGGGGGGCATACCATGCTTCTTGGCACTCCGGGTGAAGTTCCCCTTGATGGTCTTGCACTTGGAGTTGTCCCCCCCACAGGCTCCACACCTGTCCTCCTGCTCAGTGGACCCGATCATATAGTCACAGCCCACTTTCTGTAGTCGGCACAGAGACACCAGTTGAACGGTTAGGGCCGGCTGCAGGGTAGGGGGCAGGGAGGTATGGGGTGGTCGTGGGGCTGGGGGAAGAGGGGGATGGGCCGGCAGCGGGCATGGGGGGGGGGGGGGGGGCG
>JABFEA020000002.1:19933312-19945022 GCA_019775915.2 Cyphomyrus plagiostoma
TTTCCTCTCTCTCTCTCACAGTTCTTGTGTAACAGGTTGGGTTTCCCCTCTCTCTCTCACAGTTCTTGTGTAACAGGCTGGGTTTCCTCTCTCTCTCACTGTTCTTGTGTAACAGGCTGGGTTTCCTCTCTCTCTCTCTCACCGTTCTTGTGTAACAGGGTGGGTTTCCTCTCTCTCTCACTGTTCTTGTGTAACAGGCTGGGATGGGCTGTTTATGAGTCACGGCACTCATACAAGTGCAGGAGTCCCCATTCGGTTTAATGAAAAGGTGGGGATGACAGGTGTACAGCTGCGGGAGGTGGAGTGCAGTTGGCTGCTGCTGGTTGAGGGGGCTGCTTTCCTGTTTGTAAATGCTTATTTGTCGATGTATGGGAATGGATGCAATTTTTGCAGAGCTTAGGTAATGCTCTGCAGTGGTATGGTTGTGATGTTTTGTGGTTGGGGTGACTGGAACTGCACCACTGATTTCACATTGGGTCAGACTGGGGAGGAGCCTCATATGGCTTCTGGGGTGGCTCTTCATTGGTTGGTGTGGGATTGGGGCTTGGTGGATGTGGGGCGAGAGAACAAGGGGTGACACGGTACAGTGCCACTAGGCTGGATATGATTTATGTGTCGAAGTTTGGACGGAATTAGATTTTGATGGCACATATAACTCCATGAACCTTTTCTGACCACCACTTGGTGTTGATTGCCTTGCTTTTGTTGAAGATCTTGAAAAAATATTACTGGCACTTTGACACTAAGTTGTTTCTTTATGGGTTTTTTGGGGGGTTTGCTGTGTTAGAATAGAAAAGAATAGGATAAAACCAGGATAGGATAGTTAGGATAGAAAAGAAGCACTTTAGGAATATGGCATCCTGGTGGGATATGGGTAAGATTCAGGTCAGGATCTTTTGTCAGCATACAGACAGAATACTGCTTAGTCAGTGGTTAGCAATGACCTTTGGGATTTGGAGAGGGACAATGTTTTATTTGAGAGTTGCTGGTGACACTGTTGACACTGTGGGTGTATTAGATGGGAAGAGGAAGGTCTTGAGCTCCACGCTGAGTGACCGGGTGAAGGGGGCTTTAGTCCAAACTAAAGGTCTCGTATTAGGGATATGTATGCTGTGAGTTCTTTCTTTTCCAGTCTGGAGAAGATGACAAGCAGAGAAATACAGAGCCTGTTATGGAGGTGTTGTTGACAGGATTCGTCAACCTGGGGATGGTGCAGAGGGATAAGGACCTTTGGCTCCAGGAACTAACAATGGAAGTTCAGCGTTTGTCGCTTGGGAAGGCACCAGACACCGATGGCTTGCTAGCAGAATTTTATAAACATTTCTGGCACTTCCTGTTATTGTTGAGGTCTTTAACTGGACTGGACGGCTGCTGACTAGCTACATGAGGGTCAAGAAGGGGGACTTGGGGTTGCTGTCCAGCTGGAGGCCCTTGCCCTTGCTGTGTACTGACTATAAGATTCCTTCGAAATGCCTCTCTAATAGATTGGCGTCCTGCATGGAGGATTTAGTGTGCCCTGGTCAGGTATATTGTGTTCCTGGGAGCGCCATAATGGCCCATCTGTCTGTAATGTATAATGTGATGGCCCTGTATAGACTGGACTCCCTCGATTTTGGGGTTATTTTGATTGAACAGGAAAGGGCGTCAAACGTACCATTTCAACACTCAGGCAGCTTTTGGCATGGGGTTGACTTTCCTGTCTTGGATATGCCTATTGTATGCCAATCTATCAGTGATGCTTAAGGTGGGGTTGGGGCTGAGTTGCCCTATCAGGGTGCGGAGGGGTATCAGGCAGGGGTGTTCATTGTCTGGGGAACTGTTTTTCAATTTAGTCTTAGTCTTGTGTCAAAGTTCATTACTAGTCAGTCATATTTAGTCATTCACAAGTCAGTTTTTGTTAGTCATGTTTTAGTCGACTGAAAGTCTCAACATTTTAATCTAGCTTTAGTCAAATTAACACTCAAGGTATTTTTGTCAAATTTTCGTTAAAACATTTTAGTCCGTTTTACTTGTTTGTTTCAAAGATGGTTTCTGTTTATCATTCCAGTTAACCCTCTAGAGTCGGCAATCCCACCGGCGGGATATGACAGAAGTTTTGTCAAACCGTTTAAATACAGTATAGCACACGGATACGTCTCTGCCGCTGAAGCTTTGTGCAAGTGTTACCACTTTCAGCAGTCAATCTCATACCTGTGTTTGTGGCTCAGTGGGCTAAGCCTGTATGCCGGTTATCACATGGTCGCCATTTCAAACCCAGGCTATTTAGAATGTGAATAGTGATCTTCAGCAAAGAGCAGCAATATACGCCCCCTGATGCAAGTAAAACAAAAAGGTGACATGGTTTGCTTTTTTGTCGACATGAGTTTTGTTTATTTTTTATTTCTTGCAAAACATTTTAGTCTCGTTTTTATTCCTCAACGATGAGGTACATTAATATAGTCTTAGTCAGTATTTTTAGAACATTGGCGCAGTCCCCTCATCGTCTCGTCTTAGTCGTGGGACAGAGGGTCGTTGGCGAAAACATTTCGTCTCGTCTCGTCTGATGAAATTAACACTGGTGGGCAGAGGGCTGGGCTGCAGGGACTGCATGGGCTTAGGCACCTTGTTTTGTCTGCTTATGTTGACCCTGTATCTGTGTTTGTATGGGGGGACATGGATGTTCAGGCATTGGAGAGCTGTATGAGGGGGTATCTCTGGCTCGTGCCGATTGGAGTAAGTGTATGTGTGTTGGTAGTGGACAGTGGCAGGGTCAGGTAATGCCGACCCTACCCTTACAGTGGGTTAGGACAGGTGTTAATTACTTTGGTGTGGACTTCAGATAAGCAAACTCTCTCAGTAGGAACTGGGTGGGTCTGCTGGAGGACATGCGCACCAGGTTGTCTTGTTGGTCATAGATCCTGCCTCAGCTGTCCGACAGAGGGACGGTGGTGGTGGAAAATTACCTGGTGGAATCCAGACGGTGCCATAGGTTGATGGCTTTGGAGCTGTCACCTGTGCTGCACAGGGAACTCCGGAAGAAGCTTGTTGATTTCTTCTGGTCTGTGCTTTATTTTGTGTGGAAGGGCGGTCAGGGACTTGTTGACCTGGCTGGCTGTATCGGTGCTTTCAGAATGAAGAGAACTCAGAGGCTGCTGCAGCGAGTGGATGGTCTAGGGTATGACAGACATTTGTTGGGGCTGGACCTAATGGACATGGTCATATCGGTGACCACCTTGTTTTACCAGTCCGTGCTTATGTGGTCTTCTGTGCTGTGGACTGATAGGCCTGGTTCTCAGGTGTGTATCAGCATGGAGGAGGAGCCGTTGTTATAAAAACTCCTGATTCGGACTAGAGCTTTAACATCTGTTTTTTTTTTTTTGGCCACACCCAGTGGCAGCAGGCATTACAAAGCTTAAGCATTCGAGATGGAACCTAGAAATATGTTTCTGTCTTGTGTACTGAGATGGGTTCTGGTTCAACCGTCTCATTCAGACAATCCTCAATAAAATTTCTTCACCATTGCCTGCGGGGTGCTGGAGGACTGCAGTGGATGGAGAGGGAAATCTGAAAGCATTTCCTGCCCTTGCACGTTTTGGTGGAAGTGAAGGGCCATCGGGAGAATGATGGCCTATTGCTCTCTTTCATAGTGCGGCATTTGAGCATTTGAGGGACTTTGCAGATGCCTCCAGGGAGATTCATTATGAACTTAGCGTGAAAGTTCTGGACATGGAGACTTTGACAGGGTTGGCGGCTTCCAGGTGGCTGGGTATTTTGGTGCTGGGTGCTTCCCCCTTGGGCTGCTGGAAGACACAGGGTGGGCTCTGGCTACAAACAAACACGTGGCACATATTGAACCTTCTGTGGAGGGGGACTGCCATTTTGTGAGCAAGATTAAACTTTGGTGCATCTTTTTTTGAGGTGTGCAAGACTTGGGATGGCATTCTAGTGTTGAAGGAGTGGTTTGGTGGATCCGGGGCAGATTTCTGTCATACTTTGATTATTTAAGGTCCAAGATACAGGGCACATCTCTCTCTCTATCAGTTTTGTGTAACAGGACAGATTTCCACTCTTTTACGGTTCTTACGTAACAGGCTGGGTTTCCTGTTTATTAGTTGTTGTGTAACAAGCTGGGTTTCTTCTCTCTCTCAGTTCTTGTGTAACAGGCCAGGTCCCCCCCACCATTCTTGTGTAACAGGCTGGGTTTCCTCACTCTCTCAGTTCTTGAGTAGCAGGCCAGGTCCCCCTCACCATTCTTGTGTAACAGGCTGGGTTTCCCCTCTCTCAGTTCTTGTGCAACAGGCTGGGTTTCCCCTCTCTCACTTCTTGTGTAACAGGCTGGGTTTCCCCTCTCTCTCAGTTCTTGTGTAACAGGCTGGGTTTCCCCTCTCTCACTTCTTGTGTAGGCCTAAATGCGTATTTGCATGTTTGTGACGTATCCTACGACGTATTGGGTGATGGAGCTCATAGGAAACCTAGCTCATAAATGTCATGCTGCTCTATGGACATATGTAGACTCAAATGTTTTGATCAGCTGCAATAGCTTGAACTTCCGAGAATCTGTTTGCTAAATAACAGCATGAACATCAACTCAAAATGAATTATTTGAAAGGCTGTAGCTATTGGTATTTGAGAACTTTCACAAAGATGGATGGTTTGTGCACCAAAACAGACATTTTCCAATAGTACAGATGGTGTTATGGATATTCAGCTGTTAAACTGGTGATGGAAAGGGTGAGATGGACTTTCAGGTGATTATATTTCTCTCTGCCAAGTATCACCTCACATATTTAAACTATCTAGCATTATGAGTATCATGACACTTGGGCAAGGAATCAGATTTGTCAAGCTACTTAATTTCTTAATAGTTTAATTAATTTGATTAGAGTGACAGTCAGCAGATGTGGTGGGAAAGAAGGGCAGACACTTGAGCTCTGGTGGAGGATGGAATAACTGGGAATGAAGGATGGTGTCTTCTCTACCCAGCTGGTCCCATCCGAGTTGTTGAGAAGCCTGCCTTTGGACTCGGTTGCATTCTTCCTGTTAGGCTTTGCTTCTTTCGCTTGGAACCTCACACCAATGGTCACAGTATGAAACACACCATGGCAAGCTAAGCTACCAGCTCTTGAACATTACATGACCACTGCTGCTGGGACAAACATTAGAGAAAAAGGGTAGTGGCCACCACATGTAGGCCCTACTCATCCCCATCCCACTCCAACACTAAATCTAGTGAAGAACCTCCCCCAGCACTGCCTCTGCTCACTCGTGGTACTTACGGTCTGAGTGCTCGAAGGGCAGCCAGTGGTGCTTGCTGTTCTGGTACTCAAACTTGGGCTCCCACATTCGGCATTGTTCCTCTCTGAAGTCACTCATGGGATTAGGGCACTCCTCCGTGTTACACAGCTGGAACTCGTAGTTTGGACCGAAGCAGGTGCGTCCCCCATTTGCTGGGCTATTTGTGGGGGGGTTGGAAGAATCAGGGTTGAGGGGGCATCAGTATTGTCAAAGACTGGCTTTATGTTGGCAAAAATAAGTAAAAGCTTAAATAGATAATAGCTGTACTTCTTGGGCCTGATTTCTTGCTTGGTTGAATAATTTGATCGATTTAAGATTTATATTAGTTCGCTTATGTTCAACCCAGACTAACTTGAATCCGACAAGTTATCCGGCTAAGTAAAAAAATCCTACTTCATGATACATGATAAGTGGTGAAAATCATGCCGAATGTTATGTAATATTTGGCGAAATATTGCTAATTTACCAAAATATGCACCTTTTCCACTCTGCCGCGCTATTATGCAAACCTGTTCAATAACACTGAAAACAGTAGTTTAATAAAGGCGGTTATTACTAAAACGTACATTTATAACAATATTTATTTAGAAATGACAGCAACGTCTATGACATAATCATTCATACATAGCAGTTGCCACAAATAAAAAGCTTATATGACCAGATATGACCAAGATAACTCTTTGATCCACTGTCTTGGTTAGATTATGAATTACTGTGGGCATCATACTTGTCATTTATACTTAAAATAACCCACATCTTCTCCTTTGAAGAGAACTGAGGCATAAATCTATTGCTTGATGATACTCCACAGGTTCTCAGTGGGATTCAGGTTGGGTCAAGACACTGGCTGCTCCATCAGACGGAAATTTCTGAAGCCCAGTTTCATGAAGTACTCTTCTCTCTTTCTGGCAGCATGTGATGGAATATTGTCATGCATGACCATCGTTTTTCATCTTAATTCCAGAGCCTTACATTTGTACCATGGCACAAAGCTGTGGTTTGGAAATTCAATATAAGCATCCACAGTAAAATTTACACCTAAAGGAACTTGCCAATGACTAATCAGCTTGGCCCCAATTATTCCAGCCCAAAGTGTCACACTGTCACGTCCTTGCTGGCATTTCAATCTGAGAGGACGAGGTTTGTAATTTCTGACACAACCCTCACTCCATCCATCAGGTCCTTCAAGTGCCCATCGGTGATGTATCTGTGGATTCCGTTCAACGGAGGTTGAAAATCTGACCTGGCACATTTTCCAAAGTGTTAGAACATCCTGCACCTTGCTGGTCATTTTACTTTGGTGAGGCCAACTTTGTCAAATATCTCTTTACTAATGGCTAAGAGCCAGTATTTCATTAATGAGGAAGAATTTACATTGTGAAATAACTTTAACGTTATCCTTATCTGACCTTTTCGATTCTGCCACGTACGTCTTCATGATATGAAGCAAATTCAAGCAGTAATTTGCTATCACCTATGTTCTTAATGATCAATGTCTACCCATCTACAGTTGAATACAGTACTGGAAAAATTAAGAGACCACAGCAAAATTTTCAGTTTCACTCATTTCTTAATTTATGGGCATGTACCTGAGTAAAATATACATTTATTTTGCAAACTCCAGCCTGGCTCTTCCCTGCTTCTCATCAATGAAGGGCTTCTTCCTTGCTTTATTGGTCTTCTGACTTGCTTCTATGAGCCTGTTATGTTGCCTCTTCTTTTTGAAGGTCACTTGAGGTCATCCTCCAATTTATGAGGCACTGCCGGATAAGCTGACTGTCATCTCCGACATCAGAAAGTTGCTTCTGCCCTCCCCTTGGCTGGTTTTTCATTATTGCCAGCATTGCTTCACTCTGTTTTTGTATAATGCAGTCACAGAAACTTCCAGCCTGGAAGAAACTTGCCGCGCAATGTAGCCTTCTGCCAGTAGAACCAAGATTAAACCAGGATTTAAAAATACATATGTTTCAAAAATATAGAGTGGTATAGAGTGGTCCCTTAATTTTTTTCCAGAGTACATCATGCATCCTGTAGTATTTGCTTTGCTGACAAATTTACACAACATTTTTCCCACAATAACATGGCCCAATTGTGGGAAAAATGCAAAGATACACAAGCGCATCAATGAAATTCTCACGGAAGAAGCCGATAACTGTCATCAGTGTCACTGCAAAGCAGAACAAAGTAAGAACTCCAAAAACCTTTTTGTAAAATAGCGTGACACATACTGTATATGTGCCATTTGTAGTAAAAAAAAAAAAATCACGTTACTGCAACTTTCATTACCTTTCAAAGGCTTGACTTTCATGACACCTTACAACTTTTGTCATGCAACTTTTAAGACTTTGGCTCCTTTAATTAGGAAAGAGTTTTCTTTTTAAATTAACAGCTAGAAGTAAAGCTAGACAGAACATAATGGCCTGTCATGGGAAGTACAGAGTGCTCTGTCCTGACATTCGAGCTGCCGCTGGACCCTCTGTGTGACAGTTCCTGAAAGAGCCGCACACCTAAATATTTAACATTTAGCTGCCATTCCAGTTCAGGTCATGGTTCAACCAGTCTTAATATTTCAAGGACTCCAGTGCTTTTTGAGATTTCAACTGGAAAGGAATCTTAAAGAATATTTTAAATCTTAAAAATATACTGCCATGTGTCTAATCATAAATTATCATCATATAAAACAGCATTTATAATGGCCCATGAAACCAGTTTAATTATGAATTGCCACCAGCAACAGGCAAGGGGGGAGGAGGCTTGAACACCTGTCCCATTTGCACAAGCGATTGAAAGTGCCTCTCTTCTGAGTGCTAAGTGCTCCTTTGTGAATGTTACTGAGGGGAACCCCCATTGGGGTCCACAAATTTTTCCTGCCCCTTGAAAAGACTCATCAGACCAGACCAGCTCTCCAAGACCACTCAGGGCTACTGCTGGCATAAAGTGCCAGATAAAATGCACCCTGAACCCCAGCACTCACATTGGATTGTCACATTCTCGGGTCCTGAACCTCACACCTCCTCCACATGTTCGGGAACAGGACCCAAACTTGCTCCACATGCCCCAGTTGCCATCTTGCTTCAGGACATCTGGTGTCAGCCAGCTGCATTGACCCTTGAAACAGTGCTGGGAAGTGGGAAAGACGCCATTCCATTAGGTTATGTGTAGCAGGGGAAAACATCTTAGGTGGAGAAAACAGGACTGATTTAGAGTCACTGAGTTTAACTGCTGGGAAAGTGTGTCAGTGTAGCTATGTCTATTAGCGTTTGCAGTGGGACTGGGTGATACAAAATACTTCAATGTATTTGAAGTATTAAAATACTTCAATGTAATATTTTTTTCAAACAATATCGAATGCTCCATATGTGCTTAAAATTTCCTTTGAAATTTCCCTTAAATAGATTGAGTACATGAAAAATGTGACAAACTGACTGGACAGCAAAGTGAAATCTAATTTTAATAAATAAGTCATCCATAAATTATTTTTTTGTTGCAGGGCATAACACTACAAACATACCAATAGTACAATTTTTTTCTCTGCCTCGCTCTTCTTACCAGGGAAAGGGTTTGACTAGGGTTAAACAATATGCCCTTAATATTATACAATATTTTCAGAGGTATCAGTTTTTATCACAATATTCTAAAACTGATATGCAGAAAACAGAAATATGACAAACTGCTTTACTAATAATTACGGAGCACGTGACAGGTAAATTATGTCAAATTATATCTTAATGGAATTTCTGTAAATACAGTGCAGTATAACTGCAAATTGTACAAGAAAACAGGTGTTTAGGCTATATCACGATATTCAAAATAATGACAATATCATAATCACCATAAAATATTTTATCGATTTATTGCCCAGCCCTAGTTAGCAGAGAGCAGAAGTGTGTTATCATGGATGCATGCAGCTGTGAACTTAGGCCAGCGATGGTGTATCTGGGGATGGGAGAGCATACGGTTAACTGCATGTTTCATCTTCAGCCTCAGTAGTCGGGGTGGGGGGTACCTTCCCGGGTGCACACATGGTGCCATCGATGGGCGGGCCCTTCTTGGTCTTACAGAAGAATGGGTTGTCAGGGTGGCTGCACCACAGCTGTTTGCAGGGATCAAAGGTGCGGTACTGGAGGGAAGAGAGACAGCCTTGTTCTCAGGCTTGCAGACCTATGATGCACCGTGAGACCCATATTAACACGGCACCGCCACTGTGAAGTACCCAAGATCGACACCAGAGAGTGCTATAGGACTGGACAAAAAATACAGGTACATGATATATAGAAACATCACAGACTAACCCATCTGAACATACGATCACATGGCTCTGTTTCGGTAAGCTACAGACAGGAAGCCAATGCATGCAGATGAGGAATGGAGAGGACTCTAGTATGGCAATACTGATACGACTCGTTAGATGTACAATGAACAGTGAAGGGGCTATAAAACAATGGACCGGGAGGAGGTCCATGCTAAAAGGACCACCTACTCGCCTCTCTTGGGATGAGGTCTCCCCTGGTGCACTGACTAGAGGTGTTCCACAAGGTTCACACCGGGACCTCCACTCATAATGTCAGCTCAGGAAGCTGACCGACAAGAACTGCAGGATCCCAAAACCTTGGCCCCTGGGAGTGCATCTACATGCCACCAACTCCGACGTACATATGCAGGTGTGTAGACTCCTGCCATGCCTGAACAGGAGTTCTGTTTTGAAAACGGCAGCTGATGAGCTATGAGCTAGAGGGAGGTGGTCATAATAACTTGTACACAGAATGAGTAAGCAGCCCTGGGGAGCACTGCAGAAATGCTGTCTAGAATCCTGCAGAACGTGTGGCCAATGACAATGGAAGTAACAGAAAACGAAATAGGCAATGGACGAGAATATTGAAAGAAAGAACAATAATATAGATATCGATAAGTAAAAAACAAGAGGGGCCACAGGGTTCCGGAGGGTGTTGACTTACCTGTGTTCCTGATTGGCCCACCTTTTGCAGCTAAGAAAATGGTTTGACAAGAGAATAAAGCATAGCATTCCAACTGGCATTCTGCTCAAGGCACAAGAGTTTATCTAGAAGGTGCTTTCCGTTTCAGCTGTGATTGTCACTCAGCTGTGCTCAGCTCCTCTGTGTTTACCCATCAACACCCTGACAGTTACAGAAACGGCCTGGCTCCATGAGTATCTGTGGGTTCTGTTCATGTTTTTTGGGGCGGATGCAAATGTGTTTCTTGCTTTTTCTCTTGTGTCATTGTATACATGCATCACTTAAAATTCCAAGTGCTCATTCTCCATCGCCCCCTGCTGGATGGCTCCATAGTGCACCTCTCAGACCCTCACTAAAAGTTACACACACATACCCTGAACGCATAATTACATAGGAATGTATACATCTACAAATGTTTCACCATAGACAGGTCTAGAATGAAGTACTAGAGAATTCAAAAAATGCTATTTTCATTCTGTATATATCACATGTCATACAGCCTTGCAATTTCAAGGGAGAAACTATAGGTTGTCTATAGGTTTAAATAGGCCAGTAAACCATTTAGATCACATCAAGTCTGTCCATAATCATTACTGTGTGTCTTAAAATGGTGAATGGTGTTCTCAAGGTTTATAGCTAGACTGTGGATGCATATTGTTTACTGAATGAGGTGGAGTGAAAAAGAGGGGGCAGAGCATTGAAGTCCATGCCAGGTAGTGGGGGGGGGGGGGGTTTGGGGACTCACCGCGGTGCACATCATGTAGCCGGCACCAAAATCAAAGCGGCACTGCTCGTTCATAGAGTAATGAATCCCCGGTAGCCGTGGCAGCGATGGCCAGTCGTGGTCAAAGGGGTCATCGCGGAGACAGTCGTAGGAGCTGTTAGGAAGAGTGTCAGCTATTTTTTAGCTGCAGGCCACCAGCAAACCAGTTTCAGTGATTCAGTCAGGTCTACTGCATAACAAACTGGAACAGTAACAGGAAGGCTTATAGACTGGACTGAATGTACAAAGTACGTACTATGTTGCAGTAAATGTTTAGCTGTATATAAAGGGTAAAACAACTAAGAAACAAATTATCTTGGCTACCACTAGGGGTAGTGCTACAGAAGAGGTGAAAGATGGAAGAATTTTGGTGAATACAGAAAATAAGACGAAGTTATGGAAGACAGAGAAAGGATGTGCATAAAAAGGAGGGTTTTATATGACAGACGAGGGTGTGGCTTAAAAGGAGAGATCTACATGGTAGAGGAGGGGTGCGGCTTAAAATGGGGTTACTATGCTGTAGGAGGGGCGTGGCTTAAAAGGAGGGGTTACTATGCTGTAGGAGGGGCGTGTCTTAAAGTGGGGTTACTATGCTGTAGGAGGGATGTGGCTTAAACTGGGGTTAATATGCTGTAGGAGGGGTGTGGCTTAAAGTAGGGTTACTATACTGTAGGAGGGATGTGGCTTAAACTGGGGTTAA
>JABFEA020000002.1:19952688-19964042 GCA_019775915.2 Cyphomyrus plagiostoma
GCTTTACGGCCGTGCGCCCCGCGGCCAGCAGTCTGGGGCCCCCCCCCCCCCCACTTCACCCTTCCTCATCATCGCTCTTCTGCAGGGGTTTGAATGGCCATCATTATTTAGGTTCTACCCGACAGGTGACTAATGGAAGCCTAGAGGTTGGCGAGTCACAAAGTCATTAATATCAGATTAATAATGCAAAGCGGTTCTGTGCTACGGCTGATCCGATGGGAGGAGGAGCCGCGGAAGCGGGAGAAGAGGGTGAAAATAGACAAAGACTGAGGAGGAATGAGGTACATTAAGTCTAAAACAGCCAGGCTCCCCAAGAAAGGTACTCGTGAGAAGGGGTGTCGGAGGGGCATGGATGCTCCGGCGGATTCCAGGAGCCTAACACTTTACAGCGGCCCTTGATTATGTAGGATTATAAGATTATATAATGTAAGAGGACAGGGGGCCCCAAGGTGACATTTTGTCAGAGGGCCCAGAAAGTCTAGCAGCTCCTTTGCGTCTGAGATTACTGGTGTAATGTACCCTCCTGTACACTTGCTCTCACCGGCAGACTGACAGGTGGGATACCCCAGAGACATAAATATGTCTTTAAGGACCTTAGGTTTAAAGGGAAGGGCTTCTACAGGAAGAGAAGAGATGGAGGAAAGTCAAATAGTTGAGTTCTGAATTTGTACACGGGGGAATCATTTGGATAGCTTATCCACTGTGTCATCTGTCTGGGTTTAGTACTGATCTTTTGTACCATCAATCTCTGTTGTCACTGTCACCTGTTTGTTTGCCATTGGACCTGAACACACACAATCAGCCATTTATCCCCGCTGGACCCTACTGGTATAACATCGCACTCATTCTCTTCATCATTCATGCAGCGCTTGTTCCCTTTCCCTTTCCTGTGCTGAGAAAATACACAGGAAGAAAGCAGGCAGGAAGAACACTATGGTAATAAGAGGCAGAAGAAATGGATGAGAGAGAGAGAGATGGAGAAAGAGACAGAAGACCTTCATTTGCAAAAATGACATCTAAGACTTCTGTAAGGATAACATGCCACAGGAAGCCCATAGGGTGTTGCTGTATATCGGAAATATATATATATATATACACACACACACACACACACACACACACACACACACACACAAATGACAAAATGAGGACACTGCAAGCACCCGAGAACAGTTATATTAACAGCATAATAATTACTTTACAGTGGCTTTTCACTGAGGGAGGGGGCAGCACTCTCATACACTGTTACTCCTCTGCCCCCCATTTCTGCTCTGTGGCTCCGGTGGCGGGGCTGGGGGTGGGTTAGCCGTGAAGAAGGAACCATCCGGAAGTTTCACTTGCGCTGGGGTGTCACTCAAGGGAGCAGCTAGCACACGTTATAAACATTTGATTATGAAGTCAGACGGCGCCGGTGCCAGGAGGACATTAATCTGCAGTCGCATAATCCACATGTCATGCTGCTCCTGAGCTCAAACAGATTCGGAGAGTTAAACTGGAAAAGAAAACACTGATGGAATGTCATCATAACACAGCATCAGGAGAATACTACTTCTCTTCCAGTCAGTCCATCCATGCATCCATCCATCTGAAGGATTTGGTTTCAACATTGGTAGGTATCAAATCAGACTAACTGTGAGATCCAGAGAGGCGTGAGGTGGTAGTTAGACAGTTTCTGATTTTGGAAAAGCTATGAATCTGCACCTACTTCCAAAGACATGTTTCTTTGGTGTACATTTGTTTTTGTGTAAATATGCATATATAATTATGACATGTGTTGTTGTATTGGATTACAATGAAACAAAGGGGAAAGTCCTGAATATTTACTGGATGATTCCGGGGAATAGGGATCCATAACAAATTCCTTTTGCTCTCTATAATGACTGTACCGCGATAAAGCTACTTTCATGGAGCATAAATGCCTCAGATGGAAGTTAGCTGTGGGAAATATCTCACTCGGGCTGCTTTGTTTCCTGTTACATGCGAGAACACGCCCGCCCGCCCGCCCACAGGAGGCAGACCCCACAGATGGATCGAATCGCCATTCTCTGCATCTTTGATGTTCTGCGGACAGGCCGCACTGCTGCCCCCTGCTGCCCACAGGCGGCCCAGGGTGATCCCACACTGACCCCCTTGAGGATCAGCGAGGGAGTGTGGCTCAAGACTGAGTGTGGGAAACCGAAATAAAGCGTTGTGACAGCAGCAATTGCTTGCAGGTCGTTTAATAACGTGCCTGACAGTGAGAAAGGGCACAGAATTGGAGAGATGCTTCTCCATTACTGAGAAAAAAACACGTGGAATTCACTCCTGTCACAGAGCACTATCTCCAAAACAACAACTTGCTGAACTACTTGGTTTGTACTGTTACTACACCACTGTTTTAGATACTTCTGCTCTCGTCTGGTTCCTGAGTTACTACACAGTAAAGCTGAATACATTACCAATACCCTAGTTCCCAATTTATATTTCTGGTATCTATTCTGTTACTCTTGTTACTACATATTCTGGTGACTATTTGTTTTACTCCGATTACCAGGCAGTTATTCTGCTTAGTGCATCAATTCCATGATTGCTGTCACTATGGTTACTGTTCAGTTACTCTGGTTTAGCACACCAACGCTCTGACTGCTACACTGTCACTCTGGTTACTACAACTTTACTCTGTGGCTACTTTATGGGCATGGAGACACTCAAAGGGCAGCCGTCTGTACACCTAACCTAATGGAGAAGAAAAAAAACGAAACCGCCTGAAATCATTTTATAAATATCACCACATTAATGCGTAACTCTATTAGCAACTGTACAGTGTTAGCTACGTGACTGCTAAAAGTGTCTGTCTTTATATAAATCTCACATGACACCTTGTACAAGCTGAGAACTACCATCCTCAAATCGGCAGTCATTAGCATTAGTCTGGCGGATACTGTGTTTCTGTGTCCGACACACTGATCTGTCCCTCGGAGTGTGTGAGCATAACCTATTTTAGCTGGTGGCGCCTGTCACACTGTGTCACTGCACTGCGCCTAAGACCTCTGCCTCACTGGGCTTGGGGGGTGGGGCCACGAGCCAGTGATTCCTCACTGTCACACGTGATGGATTGAGCAGAGGTGCAGAACACTACCCTCCAAACATGTCAGGGTACAGAAACAACTGAGTATCCTCTTGGAAAAGATTTTGGATTTTTTCTGTTTTTATGTGACAGACACCTCAGTTCCTCATTCCGTGGCCCCTATACTGTAATTTCAAACAAATCTGCTGCACTGTTACATAAAGTAATGCGTTGTTTGCAATGCAGAGACTTCAGTATTTCTGTGGAAGATCACATAGCACACAAAAGAAACGCAGAAAAAAATCAGCACAACAAACATCCCAATTGCGGTATGGACACGAATCTTGACAAGCTCTGATTGGTCAGCGATTAACGCTTAAACCTTTACTAGGCTGCCCTTTTTTGATCTCAAAAGCAGACAGGCGTCAGTCAAGACGACTACAAAAGATGTCAGGGGTGGGTGCAGGGCTTGTCACTCTCTGCGCTCCTGGAATCTTGCATCACTTCAGATTGGTCACACTGTCACCCCCTGACTGCCGTGGTGCCCCCTCCAGTGAGAAACACCCCTTCGGGGCACTGATGAGGGGGCTCTTCCCTAATCATCTGGAAGCTGAGTGAAGCACATTGGCCCTTCAACCTTCTGGAAGACCCAACCTGAGAAACTCAAGAGGTTCAATTTTACAGCCCCGCTTCATGTTTAAATGGCTTCATGTTTCTACTGGAGGCTGTGCCACTTTCAGTACACCAAGAGCAGCCAAGGAACAAAAATTATAGGATTGCAGAAAAACAGGAAGAAGCACACCTACTGTTTGCCAGTCTGTCTGTCAGTTTTCTGCCTGTCTGTCTGTCAGCCATCTGCCTGTCTGTCATTCTGTCTGTCAGTCTTCTGCCTGTCTGTCAGCTGTCTTCCTGTCTGTCAGTCTGTCTGTCAGCCATCTGCCTGTCTGTCTGGCGTCTGCCTGTCGGTCAGCTGTTATCCTGTCTTTCTGTCAGCTGTCTTCCTGTCTGTCAGCCACCTGCCTGTTTGTCAGTCTGTCTGTCAGCTGTTTGTAAATCTTCTGCCTGCCTGTCTGTCAGCTGTCTTCCGGTCTGTGTGTCAGTCCATGTGTCTGTCTGTCTATCAGTCTGTCTGTCTCTCCTTCCAGGAGGAGTCTAATCCTAATGCAAGCAAAGTAAACTTTCAAGAAGAAAGACTTAGAAGAAGAGCGTGGGAGGCGTTATATATTTCTGTTTATCTAGCTTTCAGTAATTTATTCTGAATGTGCTTTTTTTGTAAAAAAAAAAAAAAAACTTCTTTTCTGAGGATCAGTGAGCGTGAATGACAGCAATGGTTAGATTCAGCACCAATGCTGTACTAAGACATGAAGAGATGTCGGACAAGGGCACCTCATTCTCATGCAGTCATGATTCATGGCCCCAGGACCGCCAATCCCCAGCCTGAAAACGGGAGCATCAGCCCTGCCTTTCAACTGTCGCTTACCCCCCCAGCCCAAATGGAGGCCTCAGTATATCTGTTTGGTTTCCTTTAAGCCAATCCCCAGCCAGCTGCCCGTCACATTCCCCCCATCACATATCTCAGCCTCACGCACACGACGGGTCACGCACTCAGGAAGCCTCTGCTGGCACGGACCCACAAACACTACTGTCAATCTTTTGTCTGCTAGACTGTGTACTTCTGAAACAGGGGAGCATTTTCATCTGTAGAATGCAAAAACAAAAGAGGTGGAACACTACCTCTTACTAAATTTTGCCACCATCTCAACCAGTCAAACCCAACTCCCCCCGCTCCCTGCCAGCTTCACCTATCAGCGGGAAAATGGTATGATCCAAGATGTTCTGCCGGAGATGTTCTGGCTGGCAGGAGCTCCGCGGAGCTTTGCTCATCTGTAATCACGGCAGCTCGCCCCTGCCTGTGTCAAGGCCCTTTTTGATGCAGTATTCATTATAAAGCTCTGCTTTCCTGCGCACGGCAGGTACGGCGCATCGATCCCGCGCACCTGCCCCCCGCAGCCCTTTACAGCCATTTTATCCCACGTCGATTGATGGATAGCCACTGTCTCCCTATGTGTCGGTGTGCATGAATGGATGTGTGTGCGGCTGGGAAGTCAGATATTAAATGTGAGTACATCTACGTCTCAGCCCGGCATTTTGGAATTTACCCAAATAGTAAACAAAAAATGAAAAGGAGAGAGTCAATTAGAGAAGGGATGTTTCGATATTGGTGCCAAACACCAAAGCAAAATACATGAAGATAGAGATATATCAAATGGTTGCACCCACTGATGTCTTTTCATTATGAACATGGAAGAAGCCTTGGCTCAATTGCCTAACAAGCATGTGTATTTCGACTTGGGTGGTGGCTGTGGGACACTCACAAAGCTGAGGGTGGACGGGTACGTCTATGTACTTCAGACAGTTTAGGTGGGTAACAAAGCAGATGGGCTTGGCTTGAGACACTCACGATGTTCATGAGGGTGAGCAGGTATTTCTGTACATTCTCCTTCCCGTGGAACTGTACCACTGAGTCATCGACACCTAGCAGGACCTCGATGTTGTAGGCCCGGTCGACTGTCTGGCGACGGGCCCTCCGGCTCTGGTTCAGGTTCTGCTCCACCCCTTGGTACAGCGTTTCCAGGTCCAGAAGTCCACTGAGGTCTGCACCTGTAAGAAACATCAATCACACCTGCTGTAAACAGCAATTCTCTGCAATGTTTTTTTTTTTCCCACCACGGAAATTATCGCTCCTGCTCACGGTACCAAGGATCAATCAGGGATGCCAAACTAAGCATTACAAACCAGAATAAGAGTCTTTGGAAGTGGACACCTTGACAGAGGAGTGGCCTATTAAGCCAGCCACACACTTGCCTTGAGTAGACAATCAAACCACTGTGGGCCTGATATTGGTATGATAAGACTGGCCTCCAGTACAATGTGTAAGAGAATCCTATCCCAACTACATACATGGGTGAAATTCTTCTGGAAGCCATATATCAGTCTTAGTTTTTCTTTGAATATTTATGTTTGAGAGCCAAAGCAGAGATACTTATTACTTAATGAAAGCCAGATGGCAGCACAAACATCTACAGTAGGAGACTGATATGAACTGTCCTAGCAGTACACTTCACACCTGCACTTAATTGAAGGTCACCTGATGTTATTCTACAATTCATGAGAAACTGTGAGATGTTAACAGTCATCTCTGCCATTAGTTTTTATTGAGATATACTGCACACTGAAATTATAAATTAAAGTCATGGCATCCAAAGGGAGGACTATAATCTCAAGTCATAGGGTCCAAGTCTTGAGTCATTTGCTCTCAAGTCCAAGTCGAGTCCATTTTTGCTGAGTCACAAATGACGAGTTGCAAGTCAGTGACTCGAGTCCTCACCTCTGGCCAGTGGAACCACAATTAAACCAGGATTTAAAAATGCATATTTGTTTAAAAATATAGTGGTCTATTAAATTTTTCCATGGCTATACATACATACAGCATAACCCGAAAGGAATGGAAGAAAGAAGCAAAGATACCTTGGGTTATATTGGGGGTCTACAGTCAACAGAATTTCCCAGCTGGATGAGTAAACTTAATCTTAATCTCTACCTTAATCTTACACAAGTTCAATTAGTACAAGAACCAGCATCTAGAGAAGTCATGTTCAGTTCTGGTTCTTGTTGAAGGAGATCTGCTGCTGCTGTCCATTGCCCTTCCCATCTTGAAGCAGGGGACAGTTGTCTTGAGGCCAAGGCTGTATTTAAGATATTGCAGGCTCAGTGTAGCAGAATTCCCAGGGGAAACAAATCACCATGCTCATTGTATCTTCATCACAGTTTTCTTACCGTTACCATTGTTAACACATCATGGCCATGTCTCATATAATCATACTCATGTCATCTTCACCATACTCATCCTAGCATTAGCATATTCATCCTGTCATACTCATCTCCTTAATTACACTTTTCTTTGCACATTCATCTTACCTTTATTATAGTTTCCTTACCATTACTATACTAATCATGTTTACTATACTATACTATACTATACTATACTATACTATACTATACAGTGGTACCTCGGTTCTCAAAATCACTAGAACTCGAATTTCTTGAAAGTCAAACAAACCAGTATGACCTAGAACTCAATCTGAATATCAGAAGTCGAACCCTGAACGCTGACCTAATATAAATTGTACGCGCCAGGAAATGAGTCATAATACAATGCAATTCTTACTTGAATGCCTTCTTCACAGACTGGATGATTAACCGAATAAAGCAGCGCAACATTACAGTAACTAACAATAAATAAACCACTAACTTAGTGTGTGAGTGTGCCCTGCGATGGGCTGGCCCCCCATCCAGGGTTGTTTCTTGCCTCGTGCCCATTGCTTCTGGGATAGGCTCTGAACCCCCCGCGACCCAGTAGGATAAGCGGGTTGGAAAATGGATGGATGGATGGATTAACTGAAAACCAGTTCTCACTGCTTTACGTGATATTCGAGAGAAATAGCAGATTACGCACCGGAACTGCCTGGGATACAAATGTCATGCGTGTAACTAAACACTTCAGCTAGTAAGGGTAAATGTGTGTCGTTCTAGAGGCAGTTCCAGTTTGTGCATCCGGGTGAGAGGTCGCAACGCATCTAATCGTAATGCATTGCGTCAGGATCAGAATACGTTGCTGTAAGCCAGTGCTGTAAACCAGTCGAACGCACCCAATGACAGGATTGGGGAAACACACTGAAATGTGTACTTAATACAGAGGACTCATGACAACAACCAGAAACAGCTGATCACATGGGGATCCCACACAAGGTTAACGAGGGGCGTGGCACATAGAGGGATTGGACGATCAGGGCAGGACAGGGGTAAAGTTGGGATAAGATCTTTATCGTTTTGGAAGCCATTAATACAAAAATGCTCTTCTTGTTTTATCCTGTTCATTTTGTGTTTAAATGCTAAAAAAACATATTTAGGTGTAATTTTGGGGAGCCGAGAACCAATTAATTGGTTTTCCATTGTTACTTAAGGGAAAAATTCAATCAGAACTCAAACTTTTTTGTTTTCGATCTGGAGTCCGGAACAGATTAAGTTCAAGAACCGAGGTATCACTGTACTATACTATACTACACTACACTATACTATATTATACTATAAGTACCATTGTCATATTCATCCTTTCATATTAATCTTATCTTGACTATGCTTTTTGGTAATACTTTACTTAAGGCCATTTTTACTAATACTTTTACTTTTATCATATTCTTCCAAACTTTATCATACTTACCATTCCATTACTACACTATTGCTAACATGACCACACTCATCTAATTTTGATTCAGATTATTTGGGGACATATAAAAATAAAACTACCGGTCTTCTACTCAGTGACTCAAGCAAGAAGCTTGTGCGCCACGCTGCCGTCCTGCATTACTCCTGGGCTCAGCCCCATCCGCTACACTCATCGGCAGAGTTGTCTACTGTCATAAGCTTGCGTGTCCCAAACTTGGGACAACACTCCAGCAATACGGTCACAGCTTCAATCAGCACAATATTGCGATTTACCTCCGGTGAAACACCAGATGGCAAAAAAGCATGTTAAACATGTGTATGAAAATAGAACATTTTCTCAAGATCTGATTTATTTCAGTTTTTTTCCTATTCTTTTTTTTAACTCGTACATTTTTTGTTATGTGATGACACACACAGGGCAAATGTATTTATTTCTACAAATGAATTAGCATATTTACATGCTGCATGTCCTACATTAATAGTGCGTACAGAAACTGTTACATAATTAGGAAACAGTTTTCTACTGATGTAAATTTCAACACATAAATGACTACATCTGGGACTGGAATACCCCAAGCGTGTGTTTTCATCAGGGAATATAACTGATGACACGTTATAAAATGTCTTCACATGCACTTGGCTATTGGAAAGATGTCTTGCTATTTACCTGAAGGAGCAGAGCTGTGAGGTAACAGTACCCCCTCTCCAGGGAGAGTACCCTGTGATGCTTGCCCCATAAGGAGGTCTCTGACTCCTGAGAGTCACTGGCAGTCCCCTCACCTTATTCTAGTTTGGTCCCAAGTCACCTCTGCTGTCCTTATCCCCCCCCCCCAACACCCACTCTGAGCAGAGATCATGAGGTTGTGAAAGAATACAGAAAGTGTACAACTGGAAAGATCTCATCGGTCCAGTGTATCATCACTCTAGCAAGGGCATCCTCCATGTATTCCTTATACCATGTACAATGTTTCCTTGGCAACCCTGCTCATAGATGAACTAACAGTCTGCTTCAGCTGATATTGGCTCTCGTTACTTCCATATTGGAAAACAATCGGCTCCTCCTTATAATCCCTGAACAAAAGGTCACGGTAAAATATGCCGACGTTAATAAAAATATTATAGAAAATAACTCAAAGGCGCCCTAATTCTGTCCTGTAAAGGGACCTGGCTGCCGTCGAAGGATTTGTATCTTCTGGGCTTAACCACAATGGCTGTCAGGTGATGTCTGGCAGGGAGGTGCTTTCAGATCACCATCGGCATGTAGCCATGAGACACTATGTTTCATTTTATGTGTTTCTCATCATGCCTGACAGAAATTTCCATTGTGTAGATCCCTGAACTGACATCTGTGTTTTAAGGATGCCTATTGGTAGATTCTGGAAAAAAACTAGTCAATCAATGAGAGGTTTAACCTTCTCTCTATTGGTTGCTTTACTGGATCACATCAAAGACAGCAACTGCAAGTGTAACATAATTCTGCCCACTACTTTCAAAGCATCATTTCTTCCATAACATTAGTGTTATATAAGCGTTCATTTAGAATCAGATGTTTACACTAATCTCCCATCCTTTGTTGGTCCTTGAAAACCCCATTTCATGTATGATTTGGCAAATACTATAGCACATTAAGAAACCATGCTGATTTTTTAAGGATGCCTCACATGGCTTCTGTACTGTTACACTAATGGACAAGAGGATCGCGGGAGGCCGCGGGGATACACATGCGTGATTAAAGGTGACACAGCAAGGCGCTGTGACTGACACGCTACATCCAGGCCGTCAGCGGGTGCTTGTCCGTCTGTGGGGTAATCTGCAATTCTTCTGAGAAATAGCTTTTGGTGCTTGGAAATTTATTAAAGGGTACCGATATCTGGCATGGTCACGGCCCCTCGCAGCATTCCTCACACATGGATGTTAGAAATCCACAGGAACCTTTGGGAAACCTCAGAGTGGCAGACAGCATAGAGAAGGTCTCTCCGTTTGACACCTTGATTAGGATGTCAAGGGCACTTCTCTAAGCCCCAAAAAGACAATTTGCGGTCCTAAGTCCAAACAAATTCATGAATGTTCATGACACACAGTAATTTTACTAATAACAACACCTGGTTCCTATTTTGTGAGGTGGTCTGTGAGTTTGAGTTCTAATCTCAACTATCTCCGCCCCCTTTAGGTCCTTAAACAAACAATCTGTCTCACTTTCATAAATAGTGTTTCTCTTTGATTTATTACTCAGAGGAACACATTTGGGAGAAGGGGGAAAAAAAAAAACCAGAATGACCTTGACTGTAATGCACTACTCTCGTAAATGACTTTTTTCTGAAAGAATGTGTCACGCAGAGTTTTGGGAAGGCTATGTTTTATTGCTCAGTGACACTGACAGAGCTGCTATTTGGCAATATCGGAAGGTTCCACGTGTGCCCGGATTGTGTTACAATCAAATTTTTTTACAGTTTAGCAACTCCCTTTTAAACGTGGGTGCTCCTGTGATTGAAGCGAGTGTAAACATCTGGATCTGCCTAAGTCACTTACCATGAGATGGGTCCTCTTTTGGGACTGGTGTAACTGGTGTAACACTAATGATTAGAGTTTGACTGGATTCAATAGAGATCTGAAATGTGTGGAAAAACTTTAATTTGCTATTGCATTCTCAGACGTATCGTGACTTCCTGTCACCATTGCAGTATATCTTCTGAATTTGATCCTCTACCAGTGAAACCCAAATTGACAAAGAAGTTAAACCTCCATCCGCTGAACACTACCACCTCCACTGGCCCTCATACTTCCTTCCAAAAACCTTTTCCTGGTCCCATCTACCAGAAGCATGTGGTCTGCCTCAAAAGAATTCTCATTCAGGTGGAGGGCCTGCACCCTTATTAGGAGACAAAGGTACTTTGTCTTTCAACCTTTGCAAATGTCAAGAGTGTCGAAGCACATGGGGGGGGGGGGGGGGGTGCCGGGTAGAGAATAAGGATTAATGTTTCCAATACATGGCGAATCCTGTGTGTCCGAGCGCAAAACCCAC
>JABFEA020000002.1:19973573-19987542 GCA_019775915.2 Cyphomyrus plagiostoma
CCCCCCCCGCCCCCCGCGCGCCCGCCCGCCCCCCCCCCCCCCCCCCCCCCCCCCCCCCCCCCCCCCCCCCCCCCGCCCCGCCGCCCCCCCCGCTATTGCGTCCCCTGACAGCATCAATTGCCAGCACATTCAATGACAAAACAGTTAATCAGTTCACACCTACACTTGCACACATAAGAATGTTTGAGCGATTTCATATTATTATTACTGTATAGCGTATGTTAAAGATATAGGAATTGAAATATACATTATATATGTAGGAACACGTGTGTGTATGCTACATATATATATAATACCCATTTGTAACATTATTGATTATTATTATTGATATTGCTGTTATAATTCTTGTTGTTTGATGTCCTTAAAGTGATGAGTGTTATATTTGATATGGCTGTTTGTATTCTGTATTCCCCTACACTTAATTTACTCCATCCCACCTACATTATTAGTGTTATTTCTGTATACCTTTGTTCTTTTATCCTTTTTTCTTTCTCTCTCCTCATCGTGATTAATGTCTGTAATTGTTTTTTCAATTGTTGTTTCTGTATCCCTCCCATTTTTTTTCACGGTACTAGGACGGGTGAGTTTGGAGCGGCCACACTCTTCGCTCTTGAATGTAATGTAAAATAAAGTCGTCCTCCAAAGAGGGGGGGGGGGTGGTGGGCAAAAAAAAGTCTCACAGTTGATTCTGAAATAATAAAGACCAAAGATTCATGCAAACCATACTGTTCAGATTACTGGGTTCCCATGTTGATGACAGACAAAGGGATTTTACTTGTGTGTGACATTGTATACGTACCCCAGAGAAATAGGAAATGACTACCTATGAAACAGGAGCAATATAAAGACATATTTTTTTCACCAAGGATGCAAATTTCTTTGGTGTTATTCAAAATTTTCCTCAGGGGCGCCAATATTGTTGCTGCCTATATTCTTGAACAATTTCTCAATCGTGAATATTGCTTATTGATGTGGACACACTCTGAGAAATGCGTTATTAGGCGAATGAGTAGTTATGCAAACATAACCAGAGTGAACTTACACAAACCTAGATGGTATAGCCTACTACACACCTAGACTACAATAAACGTTTTTTAATAAGTAGAAAAACTATAATATAAATTAATGGAAAAAAGTACAGAATCATAAATACATAAACCAGTAACATTTGTTTTGATCATTATTTAAGTATTATGCATTGTACATAACTGTATATTCTATACTTTTACAAAACTGGCAGTATAGCTGCACGGTTTACAGCAACCTCACTACAAACACGTGAGTAACGGCTGTGCTACGTCACAAGGCATCAGGAATTATTCTGCTCCATTATAATCGTATGGGACTACTGTGGTATTTAAACAATTACTCTTTAACCAAAATGTCCACTTTTCTACTTTCTGGCTTTTATTAGTCACCAGCAATTTGGAATACTTAAATAGAACACTAAAGAAATTGTGAGATTAACATTACGTAAAATAACTGGCAACACTTTCCTTGATGGGGCACAAATATAGTACTATACTATTACTTATGTATTAATTAACCACAAATTAAATCTTAGGTACATACTGATCTCATGTTAATTCATCATTAATGAATGATGATGCATCTTTCATCTCAAGCGGTTGCTATATTTGTTAGTATATCTTTACAAGGGGGAGTTAGCACATATACTATAGGGGGCAAACCATGTGTTTACAAATACTGTTGGGGGGAAATTTGTTTTCCGGGAGGTCAAAGTTCAATATCAAACGTCAAATCTGTCACAAGTCCATCTTCAGATAATGCCCACAATCACGAGTGAGTGTCATATAACTGAGTAAAGCTCTGCATCAACCTTAATCCTCAGCATTGTTCTCATGAGAATATGTGTTCCCCCTCTTATATAACACCAAGAATACAGACTTACTGTTGGCAGGAATCTCTGGACCACAGCAAAAAGTGTCCCCTCATAGCCGAGAATCCCTGAGAAGTCACTCCTATGATTTGGTAACCATGGTGATCCAGAAAATCAGGGATAGATCCCAATTGACGAGCCAGGGTTTAAAGCTGCAGGGAAAGTGATCCTGTTTCGTTGGTGACAAGGGCGAGGCAAGCCGGGTCCCCCAGCCACAGCCAGAGGCCCCACTGCTACATGCGGATCCAGCCCTGTCTGCAGGGTAACAGGACACCATCCTTGGACTGAATGGGGAGGAAAACGACTGCTTCCTCCCCTCGGCCACTGACAGAGCCCCCCCGTTTTCATCCACATTTAATGAAGGGGGGGGGGGGGGTCTCACTACACTGCCTGCTGAAATTGCTGCCCCCTTGGGAGCTTTATGTGGCATCCCTGATAAATTTTAACACATTTTGTAGCAGATGCCTGGAAAACACAATGTCAAGTGGGAGCTCCACCCCCGCCGGTGACCCGCAGCGCAATATCAGTGCCGGTGACCCGCAGCGCAATGACCCGCAGTGCAATACCAGTGTGGGTGACCCGCAGTGCAATACCAGTGGCGGTGACCCGCAGCACAATGACCCGCAGTGCAATACCAGTGTGGGTGACCCGCAGCGCAATATCAGTGCCGGTGACCCGCAGTGTCAGTGCCGGTGACCCGCAGCGCAGTGTCAATGTTGCACCTTGACTCTTGTTATGGTGATTTGCTCACATTATAGGTGGTTGCAGATTACATTCTCACTGTGGGTCAGTAAGAGCTGTTTCAGTTCGCCAGCAATTTTATTTTAAACTACTTTTCATTACAGGAAAAAAAAACAAAAAAACAAATCGCATCATGGTGGCTGAGTTCTACACTATGTACTTGGAGTTTCTTAGTAATATAAAATAAGCTCCCTCATCTAATCAGATGCTGTTTCTGTGTTTGATGAGGAAACGGCCAGGGAGGGTTCGTGTTCCCTCTGAATGCCCCAGTGGCACCAAGTCCTAATTACAAACCCAGCAGAAATGTCAGCGCAATTTGCAGCCCACACTCACGAGGGAGCCATGGGACAGAGGAAATCCATGGGCCTCTTTTAGCAGCAGAGCCCCTCATACAGAAACACACACACACACACACACACACACACACACACACACACACAGCCATGTGTCTGTCTATGTGTATCAGTGTAGACGTTCTGTATGCTGATGCACATGTATACCGCACTTGTGCATGCACGCACACACACACGCGCACTCGCACGCACACACACACACACACACACACACACACACACACACACACAATACGTGTCCATACCAGCCATGGCATGTAGGTTCAGGTAATAAATGTCAGAATCACTGCACACAGGCTATTCCAATTGTACCCGGACATTTATACCCAGCATTCCCTGCTTCGAAGGCAATGTGTCAAGCCAAGGGAGGATATTCTCTAACAAGAGCACTGGTCTGTGATGCAGTGGGGCGTCTGTCTGGGAGCCTCGGACGGGGACCTCCATCATTACCACCGCTCTTCCTGGTGGTGAGCGAGCGGCCAAGTGTACACACAGGACCAGAGAGCATGCAGCTTTAAAGGTCATGGCACGGCGGGCGGACAGGAGAGCAGGGGCAGGGCGGGGGCTCGTGGAGGCGCAGGAGATGACTGCCAGGTGCCTCCACCTGTGTGGGGCCTCCTGCTGGCCTGGGGCCGCTTTTCCTGATGACACAGCGCCTCGCCCATTCCGCCCCCTCGCTTCCGTTCAGTCCTCTCATCCATTACCACCTTCCCCGCCTCGCCCCAGCCAGGCGTGCGGCTCGGCTCCAGCAATCTGTGGCGGTCCTGGTGCTGCTCGCTCCACAGGCCCTGCTCCATGGGTCTTGATTAATTGCTGGGGCTCCGTTTCAGACAGGGGGACGGGGTAATCAGTAGCCTGCTGAAAAGTAATGGCGGTTCGGGGTCGAACGGCACCCGACCTGCCATTTACAAGATGTCCTTATTGTTTTTCTCTCTATAAGACCTTTAGGAAACAGCTCAGACCCCCAGGGCCAAAAGTCCCCTTTCCAATCCTGCTCAGCTGAGACCTGCTCCACCTGCCCTTGGCCCAGGTGACTCAGGGAACAGGCATGACCCCTTGCCCCTCTGTGGACACACATTAAATGGAAATCATCTTATTAGCAAAGTTTTAATGCGCTTCCAAGATTCCCCCAACTCCCACCAGTGGAATTCTAATTAACAGCAGCCATAAATATTTAATTTACTGAAATGTACAACCTTTTCATTTGTACTCATTCTGTGGGGCGTAACTGTGCTCTTCACTAACTTAATGGACACCTCCATCCTGGGTAGAGCAGCTTCACCAGCTACTGCAGTGAATGACGCGCCACTGTTCCTCCATGTGCAACTGATGCACTTGTACTGCAGATGTACTGCAGTTTATTATTATTTTTCTTCACATACATGATCGAATGAAATAATTAAGAGTACTTTGTGAGCGCTCACAGATCAAAAGGCTTACAGTCACCAAATCCAAACACTGAACATCCTGTTGGTCAGCAAGCCCAGTAAAACCCAGTAATATCCAAGTAATCCTTCTGGTCTTCTGCAGAAGAACAGCAAAAACTGGGTTGGATTACAAGTGTTTCACATAAAAACATTAGGACTGCAAAAAATGATTCTTTGATAATCATGTGATCAGATGGTCAAGTAAAAAATATTTTTCTGATGCTCACATAATCATTGTGCATTAATAATTAATTGGACCAAAACACAGTTAAAAGAAAAGTGCAGAAACACAAATGTTTTTTTTAAAAAAGAAAAGAGACGATTATGTGGTATGTTTAGGTCGCAGTTGTAATAAAGACTTAACACAGTGTACAAAATCTGTATTTAAAGTGAAACGGGGGCACCATATTTAGCTTAATAATGATTGTACTTATTATTGCGGTATAAGGAATTTGGGTAGCATTTTCAAAAGCAATGCTATTCCGGCATTTAGAAATCTTGCCGATAAAATTTGCTGACTGAGTGAGGGGTGGTCCCAGCTAGTAACAAACCTAGTAGCAACTTTAAAACAGTTTACCCGTTTCACTACACTGATTATATCTGTGCATGTTGTATCCGTGTGCACACCGTGACTGCTTCTGCGTTTATGGATATGTAGCATGAACACAAAATGGCATGCGGAAAAGTGAAGCAGGGACACAAAATGGCATGCAGAAAAGTGAAGCCCGAACAAAAAATGGCATGCGGAAAAGTAAAGCATAAACACAAAATGGCATGCAGAAAAGTGAAGCACGAACACAAAATGGCATGCGGAAAAGTAAAGCATAAACACAAAATGGCATGCAGAAAAGTAAAGCACGGACACAAAATCACATGCGGAAAAGAAGCATAAACACAAAATGGCATGCAGAAAAATGAAGCACAGACACACAATGGCATGCGGAAAAGTAAAGCACGGACACAAAATGGAATGCGGAAAAGTAAAGCACGGACACAAAATGGAATGCGGAAAAGTAAAGCACTGACACAAAATGGAATGCGGAAAAGTGAAGCATAAACACAAAATGGCATGCAGAAAAGTGAAGCATAAACACAAAATGGCATGCAGAAAAGTGAAGCACGAACACAAAATGGCATGCGGAAAAGTGAAGCATAAACACAAAATGGCATGCAGAAAAGTGAAGCACGGACACAAAATGGCATGCGGAAAAGTGAAGCACGGACACAAAATGGCATGCGGAAAAGTGAAGCACGAACACGCCAATGTTAATGTTGCTAGGTGATGTCATTATATGCAATTTACGCAGCAAACTACAAAAATGTAACCAATCGATGACACAATTTATTGGCAACTATTTTTATCACCAATTAAAAATCTTTTCAATTTGGGTTTGGGTATTCCCTTCAGCATCCCTGCAGGTAATCGGAGGCTGGATTTCACAGCTCGCTCCCAAGTGTGACTGGCCTATGAATGCAGGGAAAAGCGCTGATATGCAGGAACCGACGGCCGTCCTGCCACCGACTGTCTGCAAAGGTATGACGAGCCTTAAAGCTCTCTGACAGCTGCTCTGCTCCTTCTCCAGGCCCTTTCCAGAGTTCCCGCTGTCTGACTGTGCCATGCAGCCAGAGGCAGGAGCTGCACTCCACGCTGACTTGAAACCAAGCTGGTCGCCAGGGATTTGACTGCTCTCACTGGGAATGATAAAAAGTGATTCGGAGGCCACTACTAGTCTTAAGCCAGCCTCACATGTGCTGATCTGAGAAGCACACACCTGTGTACATCCTCATGTGGCCGTAAGACCAGAAGACTCTGGGCTTCTACAGAAATCACAGCAGATCTGATGACTCTGTGTCCAATCAGGTCCCAAAGCAGTACTTCAAAAACAAAGCCAAGAGTGCTGGGGCAAAATAGCGGCTGTAAGTGAAAATGCTTGTGCGCGTGTGTAAATAAAGAGATGACTTCACGGCAACATGGCTTTAATGATAACAAACAGGCTCCCCTAACCCTCTCGGAAAAGCCGCTCTGATGAGATGCAGGAAACACAGATGTTGAGATGTATGACCGTGCGGCAAATTTCCAGCAATTAGCGACGGTGCAAAGCACAACAACTGATGGGCGCTTTGATAGTTCAAACAAAAGCTTCCTGAGATAGTCCTGCTTAATGTTTGACTGGGTCTCAGCCTTGGGTTCTGTCAGGAAAGGTTCACTAGTACACCTGCTAGGGTCAGTGGCCCTGATGCTGCTCGAAATCATGCCCTGACTAAGCTATTGGCTGCTTCCCCCCCACCCCCGGCACCCCAGTCTCCACCTTTCCCCTGCCAGGACTACTCTGCAGATGGCCTGGCACTGACTACTGCAGCTTGTTAAGCTGGTTAGGCGATAGTGCTGTGTTGACCACGCCAAAGCAATGAGGACGATGAGTGATGATTAAAAGATCTAAAGTCTTTGAACAGTGAGGTGAAGCTGCTTAACTTGCTGCTGGTTGAAATTTATAGCAAGGTTACGAGGCCCGATCCCAGAATCTATCATTAATATATGTCATGCTACATCCCAGCACATTGACTGGGATTCGGACTAGATCATACAGTTCATTGAGACTAATTATTATGGTCTACAGATCTCGATTTCCTAATGGGTGTAGGACAGACGATGCCTACGGGGCAATTGCTGGAGATTGCTGCTTACCCAGAAATTCAGCAACCCGGTGATACTGAAAGCAGGGGTACTCGTCTGCATAGAGACCCATAACCAAACTGTCCTTATGTCCCCGCAGCAGATTCAGAAAGAATCAGCTAATTCATTAAGTGCAGAGCCTCTTCCCCTTAGCATCTCAGCCCACATGGCAGGCGGACGGGGGGTGTCACTGTTTTGGCTCTTCACACGCCACGTCAGCCACTCCAGTGCTTGCAGACTGCCTGCAGAGACTGGCACCCACAGTGACACCTTGGGTTCTTTGAAGCTCAGGTCTAGGCTGACCTGTTCAGGAAACAGACCCAGGCTCACTCAGCTTTTCTTCTTCTGTCATTCTCATCCAGGCTTCCCTCTCTGAGGCCCTGAGACACCCTCTGTTCTGAACATCCTAACATACACCACACCGCATCCTCCAGGGAGCCATTACGCCATACTTAAAACCGACAGCTGAATTCTGGAACCTGTTTTCATGGTTTCATTTTAAATTAAGGCTTACCAGGGCTATAACATTTCTTCGGGTCATTTCCGAGTAGATCTGTGATTGATCTACAGCATTTTGCTATGCTAGTACCATCACCATGGCGGATGCTTTGAAAGACTTGGCTCAACATCCCCTGTGTTTCAGTGGAAGGCCAGGAAACACTGTTATTTATTGCCAATTTGGGCTCTAACAATCCAGACCAGGTTGAGGGCACGACTCGTGCTGGGGGAGAAAGAGTGGGGATCGAAGCTTCTCAGGACCCAGCCACCAGTCCCCAGCCGGCCTAATGAAGCACTCTACTTGTAATGCAAGCGCCCATCGCTAGGCTGAGAGATAATTACGCCGAGGAAATTCAAACAGACGCACAGAACATTTTTTGATTATCAAGACTTAAGCTGAAATATCCATAGTATAGAGAAAGAAATCACATTTTATTTTCCACAAGTATATTAAAAAGTGGCGTGAGGGTTGGAGTCTGTGGGAGATGGTGAACAAGTTAATCTGCGAGATTAACAATGTCAGCCACAAAACAATTAATGCGCACTGATTAAATGTGCACGAGAAAAATATTTTTTAGCTTCATCAAAACCTGGCTAGGTGACGGAAGCCATTTCTGAGACTGTAAGGATACAACCAATTAGGTGAAGGCGGCTAGCTGAAGGGAGCGAGTGACTCCACACCAACTGCTACCGCTGCTCCTATTTTCACGGGGCCAGCGGCCAACGGCGGTAGACTGTGTTCAGTGTGTGGCGCTACAGTGTTTGTGTGAGCTGGGCGGAGTACAAAGGAGGTATTTATTCATTAAAGAAGAAAAACAGACAATGAATGATGCCATTTGCCTTGACGTCGAAACTGGTGCTTCTGTGCGATTAATGCCGTTAAGCATCATCAGGAGGTACAAAAGGGAAGTTTCTTCATTCTCAGGGTGCGGAAACAGCATCGGCTTTCTTGGCTCAGAGTGGCAGAGATTAATTAGCTTTTTTTTAAGAATTCCACACAGTATTGCCTCGGCAAACATCATTAATTTCTGAGTTTCATCTTGACGCTTTAAAAGTCACCAGGAACGTGTGAAAAGGTGAGAGATTCAGCACATTGCTAGAGGAGGGATTTTTAAACGGGGCCTGAGCTCTCACTCTTAGTCAAACACTGGATTAAGATGGCGTCGTTTGCAGAACTTCTCCACCTTGACAGCTGGACTGGAAATTGAAAGCAGCTACCCAAGTGACTACCTTCACACCGCACTCAGAAAGCGCTCATATATAAGGTGGGGGAAAAAAAAGACCAGCCCCCCCCCCCCCCAATCCCAAAGACCTAGAAGCATCAACTGCACCCCCCTCCCATCTCCTCTAAGACATTAATACGTTGACAAGGCCCAGCACCTACCCTAAGCACCACACTGGTATCTGTGCCTCACACCCTTTCATTTTGCTGGGTTATTTACAGGCCTGGACCTATACCTTCCCCAGCGGGCACTGTGCAGAGACCCAATGTCCCATAATCCTCCTCTCTCCCACTCTGCACTGCGTCTAAACACTGTTTTGTCACCACAAGCCTGACATCCATCTTTCTCATTTCCTTTCTTAAATGGACGTTTTATGCAGCCGGCCTCCTGCGTCCCACTGTAATGCCAAGGACAGTACAGACCATTCACAGAGGCACTGTTTACATTTCCATTCCCCTGATTTGAAATCTCCAAGCTAAAGCCTTGTACCAGCTTTGACTGACAGATGGAGCGAGTGTCCACAGGGCATCATGCTCCGTGACAACCAACCCAGGATTATGCAGCGTTGCCACAATGCTGGGCTTGGCCGTAACGCTTCTGCGAGGCACTCATGGGGGGGTTCATCCGGGGTCCTAAAAACACTGTGCTTGTCGGTGCACCACCCCGGCCTTGTCGACGGCTTTCTCACTGGAATGGATTCCAGAGCTGGATCAGATTTTAAGACTCCATTGATCTCCATGGAGAAAAGCAAAACACAGAGAGACACAGGAACACTGCTCAGACTTACAGGCATGCATAGAACCAGAGCCAGAGACACAAATGCAGACAGACACAGGCAAACAAGTGCTCACAAACTCACTACTAATTATGAACCTGATCATCACTATATGTTCTACAATGGATCTATATAAAACCAATTTCAACAACTGGATGAATTCATGATAACTATGAATGGTTACGAAGACACAACAAGTCTAATGTGGACCCAGGGTGACTGAGATGTTGGCCTGGATACTGTGGAGTCACACTCTGGAACAGGCTGCTCCCAGGTACTGTGAGCAAGAGCTGGTCCTCACACTGACCAGGGAGGGTGAGGGTAGGGGGGGTGCACGGGGATAGCACAGCCAGGCCCTTGATCCTGCAGCATCCTGCTTCTGCATGCTGGAAGGAATACAAGATTTCAATTCGAGATGCTGTCTTGAACTCTAGGCCAAAAAACAAGGGACTTCCCTGAGGAGAAGAGATCTGTCAGATTCAGAGGAAGGTTGATCGGTGTTCACCGACTGTAAAGAGCGGTCTTCTGCTTTGCTGTTGACAAGGTATTTACGGGGGGGCATGACTATACATCATTTATCATGGCACTGAGCAGATGCCGTGAAGAACCAACAACCCAAAGTAGAACAGATTCCAGATCCTGAAGGCAAAGTCAAAGAGAAATGTCAAAGCAACATAACCACAAGACCCCTGCCTGTAAGACAGTGCAGAGAACAGATTCTTCTGACACATGTTCCTCATCCAATCGCGTGCTCAATTAAATGCCCACGTGCCGCCACCATACGTACGGCACAGCCTGCCTCAGTGACAGTGTCTGCTCGGCGGAGAAGGCGAGTATGAACAGCTGGTCCCCAAATGTGGCCCCTTTGCTGAGAACCAGGACCAAATAAGTGACCAAAACGTCACCGCTGAGTTTGGCCAGTGATACACCTTTCAAATGCTGGCACAGCCCACAGCGAGGACTTGGGGTGGATCCCCGCCTCCCTGCCTCAGCCATCGGTGACGAGGAGGAGGCCCAGAGATGGGGAATTACCCTGTGTTCCATCAAGGGCGGAGGTGGCCGGCTTCTTGTCCCTGGCGACATTGTCTGCCAGCCAGGTGCCGATGGGGCTGTGGGTGGCATGGAGCTCTCCTCCGAGCCTATCAGGGCGCCCGATAACAACCGCAGCCTATCAGGGCGCCCGATAACAACCGCAGCCTATCAGCGCCCGATAACAACCGCAGTTCCGGAAGCGGAAAAAAAAAGTGGTGGGTGGGAGACAGCAGGTACGTCGTGGGAGGTGTGTGCCAGTCCCCCCATATCCTGGCTATTCAAGACTGGGTGAAAATGGGGAAACTAAGAAAAAAATCATTATTAACACATTTGGGTAAAACTAACAGGGTTAAAGAGCATTTTACTTCTAAGCAATTTGCCCACTTGTTCTCACTGTATCTGTTAAATGGAGTAATGAATCAGCCTTATTATAACTAAGAAATAATGAACATTGTACTATTCACTTACAGGGACAATTAAAACATCTGTTCAACATGGAATGCAATTCTCAACAAACAAATTCAGTTCAACACACTTTGAATTATAGCTTGTCATCACCTAACACGTATGTTTAGATTCAGTTTTCAGTCTGTCAACAGATTTTATACAGACTAATTGATTATGAATGCAGGGAGGAAAGCTGGGAAAAGACTCAAATAACAGAGCTTTAGGGTCAATTAGGATAGCCACAGCGAGCTCAGCTAATGGGGATACCCATACTGATGTGAGGCGACTGGAACAGCCATGGTGCTGTCAGGTGACCAGGACACCCTCCTGTCATCCAAATGTGACAAATACATTGATATCTGGTGGCAAGCGCACCCACAGCCGGGAGACCCGCTGGTGTGTTAGGACGTCCATGCCTCTCCAAGCTTAAAGCTGATCTTGTGGGAGCTCTGACTCAGCTAGTGATGGCTGCCCCCAGCACGTCATTATCCAAGTCTGACCCACAACGCAAAGCCTGAGTGCGGGTCATTCCGGCACAGTTCTGCCGCTCCAGGAGGCTGGGACCCCGGTACAGAGAAGAGTGAGAAAGAGCTTGAGGGAGGTTGGCTGCCGCCAAGATTCTGATTCAAGTCCATGGTTACATCATACTTACATCACTGCATGTGCCATGGCCGTTTGCATCTGTTTCCACAAACACGATCCACGGGAACCCCAGCAACAGTGAGAAGGATAATAGAGAATGTTAAAGTTTAAGGCAGCTAATTCCTGGGAGAATCGCACATTATGGGTTCTCAGTCAAAATCCACTCACAACTAAATGGAACTGGGTCTAGCGCGCCAAGGTCAAAGAAAAATTAGTCACAGTGCCTTTCACAGGTGTACTGTATGACTTTACCTCACACAAAAGCCAAAAATATATTGACATAAAAATAAATGATATCCTTTGAAGCAGTACATATCACAGGCACACATCATTTGGCGATTCATTTAGGCAATGCTTGGAACAGCCTAAAAGACTGAAATACACATGCAGCTGAAATACCAATGCAGTTACACACCTTGTGATTTTACTCCTCCTTTTTCATTCTTGAAGAGCCAGTGTCAACAAAAAGACATCTAAATACGGCTCATCCTTTCTTCCCCACCACATTACTAGACAAAACTGCCATAAGAGTTACAGGTGGACAAGGTTTTCCAAGGAGAACGATTGAAGGTGAGACGTTTGTCAGGTAGGATTAATGTCCTAAGCCTCCTCCGTCATTCAGAAATCAGTTCATCCCACCAAGGTTAGAATCGCCCCAAATCGGTTACCACCTTCTGTTTTCAGTCCTCTGCAAATCCTGACGGATAGGGCTAATGCTTCAGGACATGCGGGATCAACAGGATGGTGCCAGAAACAGAAAGGGTTTGGGGGGGGGGGGGGGATTAGAGGGCTGGATGAAGTGCAAGGTGGGAAAGTTCAGAGACTGACATGAGGAGATATAGATCTTTGTGTATGACATGGATCTTTGTGTATGACGTGGATCTTTGTGTATGTCTTCCACATCAGGCCTTACAAACACTGAACATCAACAATCTACTGTTCATGCAGCTAACATACACACTTGATCAAGCTGAAAACAAAACATTATCATCACACACTCATGAAGAAACAAAAGCCAAGATATATATACAGGTTGCTAACACACCTGAGAGCACACACGGGCAAAAACTTTTACTTCCTGAAAATGAGAAAAAATATGGCAGCTGAAAATTCCTAGGCTAGAAGAACGATGACAACATAACATCAAACCAAGAGATATGTTACTGATCCTCGACCTGGAGAGCGTAGCTGCACGCAAACCGCATCCGGCCTGCATTGTTTCTACGTGGCTCATGGAATTTGCATAAATCACTTCTTCTCATCTGATTTCTTACTTCGTTCCCAGTTTTGTGTTGTACCCAAGGGCTGTTGTGGAAGTCTGTAGCTATGCTTTGCAAACTGCTGCATAAAGTTAAACACACACACACAAGAAGCAATGCTACTTTTTCAATTAACAAATTTCCTAGCAACAATGGCATAACAGACTGAAAAATGGCTTCAAATTATTATCTCAGATGATATTTCCAGAAGCTTGCGTCCCATCCCACCCATACACACAAAACACATAAAATTACATACTGACTCCGCATTTACCGAAGCTTACGCAGATTTCTGAGTGTAAGCCCGAGATCATAACAGCAAACGTGCCTCGAAGGATTGCTAAACTGGACCAGTGTCTCCACTGCGTCCTGCCAAACAGGCCACACTCTCTGGACCCACATCCCAACATAGTATCATCAACACCGGCCAAACTCTGCTCAGAGACGGCCACTCGTTCACATGCTTCCCACATCCATTTTCACTCAGAAAACACACATTTCTTTTTTTGACCGCTCACTTCCCTCTATCAGCTACTTGACGCATGGTTCAGAGGCATATTCCTCTCGCGACATACGCATTCCAAGTTTTATGAACACTCACATCTTCTGTTCTCTCCTGGGCAGAGCCCGTGGAACCAGAAGGCACTTGTTTAAAGTGTTCCGGAGTCTTGGAACCAGATGGTGCTTGTTCAAAGAGTTTGGGGACTCCTGGACCAGAAGGTCCATGCACATAGTTTGTCTGGGATCGGCAGCACTCCGGAGGAGGAGAAAAGAGGGCCAAGCTGCACTGTGTAATTATACACGGCGGAGCGATCCGGGCCGTCCAGATGTGCTGGCCACAGCTGAAGGATGGAGCAGAGACCGTAATCGGAAGCCAGTGTTCCCGCAGTGCGTACCAGCACCCTGTTATTTCCAGCCCTGCATGTGTTAATAACAGGAACAGGAAAGGCAGGGCCACTGTTTCTGCGTGGGGGGGGGGGGGGAGCAACACTTATCTC
>JABFEA020000002.1:19997738-20007898 GCA_019775915.2 Cyphomyrus plagiostoma
CCCCCCCCCCCCCCCCCCCCCCCCCCCCCCCCCCCCCCCCCCCCCCCCCCCCCCCCCCCCCCCCCCCCCCCACTTCCGGGCTCCAGGAAGCAGTCGGATCGATGGAAAGAGGGGGACTGTCCGTCACTGTGCAAGCTTCTACTTTTAAAGGCATCCAATGAATACAACATCTGAGACCCGGCCAGAGACCGAGCAGCCAGTGCCACTGCCACCTCAATGGATTTACTGGGAAAATGGGGTTAGTGGGAGATGGCTGGGAAAGCTGAAATCCACAGGAGGGATATCTGCTATTGTACCTTTGAGGGAGGTACTTACCTGAATTACTCTAGGAAACACACAGGGGCTGAGGGTAAAATGACGAGCTGGTTAGGGAGTGAAAGATAAGTAGGCACACGTGAAGAGGGACTCCCGTAAATGTTTGAGCATCAGATTAAAATTTTGGTCCTTATGCTACGCTTCAGATTCAGTCTGCAGAGAGGGAAGCACAAGCGCTGGTGCCGTCATTCCCAGCCGCTCTCTAAGCCGGCCTTCAATCCCAGCCATTCACTAAGCCGACCTTCATTCCCAGCCGCTCTCTAAAACGGCTTTCATTCCCAGCCGCTCTCTAAGGCAGCTTTCATTCCAAGCCGCTCTCTAAGGCAGCTTTCATTCCAAGCCGCTCTCTAAGCCGACCTTCGTTCCCAGCCGCTCTCTAAGCCGGCCTTCATTCCCAGCCGCTCTCTAAGCCGACCTTCGTTCCCAGCCGCTCTCTAAGCCGGCCTTCATTCCCAGCCACTCACTAGGCCGGCCTTCATTCCCAGCCGCTCTCTAACCCGACCTTCGTTCCCAGCCGCTCTCTAAGCCGGCCTTCATTCCCAGCCGCTCTCTAAACCGGCCTTCATTCCCAGCCACTCACTAGGCCGGCCTTCATTCCCAGCCGCTCTCTAAGCCGGCCTTCATTCCCAGCCACTCACTAAGCCGGCCTTCACTCCCAGCCGCTCTCTAAGCCGGCCAGCATTCACAGCAACGGCCACAGACCATGGCATGCAGGCCGCAGAGTGCCGCCCACATCCAGCTGCTCTGAAGCAACCCCAGCACGCCATCCCCCCTCCTGGCCTGACCTCCAGTGTGCTGCAGTTTCTGACCTCTGGTGTGCTGTGAACTCCGATCTCCACTGCCCGCCTGTAGTCTCAGGCCAAGGGCTGAGAGAGAAGCAGGACTTTGAGTTCAGACGGGCTTGGGGGGGGAGGGATAGCTAAAGCCTTCTCTCTGCTACAGGGAGCCGGTGCTCACCTTAGGCGGAATAGCTAAAGCCTTCTCTCTGTGACAGGGAGCCGGTGCTCACCTTAGGCGGAATAGCTAAAGCCTTCTCTCTGCTACAGGGAGCCGGTGCTCACCTTAGGTGGAAAAGCTAAAGCCTTCTCTCTGCTACAGGGAGCCGGTGCTCACCTTAGGCGGAATAGCTAAAGCCTTCTCTCTGCTACAGGGAGCCGGTGCTCACCTTAGGTGGAAAAGCTAAAGCCTTCTCTCTGCTACAGGGAGCCGGTGCTCACCTTAGGCGATCCTGACAGACCCATTATGACGCTAATTCCCTACTGCTTCTGAACAGGGATATTTATACCACTTGTATTAATTAAACATAATTCAGTAACAGTATAAGTTGGTGGCTAAAACTGCACATTATGCAGTGACGTGGGGGGGGGGGGGGCGAAGGATCCCAGCTGCTTCATGTTTAAATGCAGACGCTTAAGGGCTATGACGACAGCAGAGCGTCACGGGGGTCAGCATCCGGAAACGTCCTTGACTGCGAGCGGCCGGTGTGTTTAATGCGATGTGGCGAAATGTAGCCATGCCCCCATCTCTGCCGATAATAATAAAAAAATATGGGGGCAGGGGCAGACGGGAGTAGCTACATATCTGTTTCTGCCATTGGGGGGGGGGCACATTGCTCTCCCAGGAGTGCCTGGCTATAGGAGGAGTCAGCACACGCTGACCATGCAGGTGTTAGTGAGTGAGGTGGGGGGGGGGGGGCAGATGCACCACACAAGGGCGCAGATATCACACAGGGGGATAAACAAATTAAAATGTGACAACACACAAACAACAGTGCATGGTCGCAGTGGAAAACCAAAGAGCTCAACATCTTGGCAGAGGGCAGAATGTCAGAGTGTGTGTGTTTGCGTCTGTGTACGTGGGGGGGGTTCACAAGGTAGGCTGCCTGAAATTAGGGGTTTGGTTATATGTGTGATGAAATGTCCTCAGAATGACAGTAATAAAACAGACAGTACGGGGACATCTCCACAAAACAAATAACTTTTACAAGTCCAGCTGCTTCTCAGAAATACAAACGCTGTGAGTGAAAGTTATGTGGGATGGGGCTGGGATTCATAAAAATGAGAACTGTGAATGTGTGAGTCACACTGGGGTTAGTGCGTCTGGGTAGGTCATGCCCAGGTAGGTGTGTGTGTGTGTGTGTGTGCAGGTCATGCCCAGGTAGGTGTGTGTGTGTGTGTGTGTGTGTGTAGGTCATGCCCAGGTTGATGGGTGCCTGTGAGATTACCCGGATGTATCCCAGTGACTGTCTCATACTGAGATACGCCATTTCTCCAACAAGCCCCACATAAAGACCCCACATTCCCTTACAGACAGACACACTCCAATCCACACCACTTTACAGGACAGTCAGGTCAGCGAGGTTTCCCTGGTCCATGACCCATTTGGGTTCCACTGTACCGTTGGGTTCTGGTCCCTCCCTTTCAGGCCTCGCACGTTCTGAGCGATTGCTGAAGTGGATGCCTGCGATTTCACTGCGAACATATTTTATTTCTCTAAGCCATATCCGGGCAGCAGATGTCCTGTGATTTGTTCCCTAAGAGACTTAGTACCTCAATCCCGTATCCATCCCAGCGGATGAGGGGGAAACGCCCCTGAGGGACCATCAGGCGCCCCTCCCCCACCACTAACTGCAGTGGACCACACAGTTATTATCCGACAGCCAAACACCGGCCTCTCACCACGCACAGATCAGATGGGCTCCATTGCCAAGGCCACATCTGGAAAGAGGTGCTCCTCTGCTGGTGGGGCTCCACCATCTGCCAGATGTTCTGAGCCAGGGTGCAGCGGGGGGGGGGGGGGGCAAGGGCCAGGTGCATGACAGGTGTGCTGAACGTTTTTGGCCGAATAACATGTTATTATGAGGAGTTGTTTTCATCTTGATTAATGCTGCACCCCTCCCTTACTCTTTCTGTATCTCCCTTCCTCTTTCTCCCTTTAGCTTCTCTGCTTCTCAGATCACTAGTATTACTCCTTTAACAGTGATACGTGGAAAGTTCCGGACTCGACTCCAGCCAGGACATCAGTCCAAAGCACTGAAAGTACCCTGGCTCGCCGGGGCCAGGGAAGCACGTGATGATGGAGGCGCCAGGAACCAGGACCCATGTAATCAGTGGTGCTGTGACCCACCCCCCCCCCCCCCCCAAAAAGCCCAGCATGAGGATCTGTGTGAAGCAAGAGGGGGTTGTTCTCAGTCTAAAGTTTGTTTATTTGTTATAGGGAATATTTCTGGAAAGCAGAGCAGAACGCACAGCATGACCGCACAGTAGAGGACAAACAGGACAGCACCTGAATGGCTCTGTAGGTCTCACTCCTATGGCAGGGATGTTATATACATTAGTGGGGATCAGTAGTCGTCGAGGGACCAGCAATGGGCCGTACATACGGTCAGGGGTCATGTGGTGACTTAAAGAAAGGGGAGTTCTAGAGAATGCCAACTGAACAGCATGAACTGAACGGAGCGGCATCCAGCAGAGTGCGGCATATCGTACACAGAGCGATGTGTCCTTCACAGAGCGGCACAGGCCAGTGTGTCCTGTACAGAGCAGTGTGTCCAACACAGAGCTGCATGTCCCGCGCAGAGTTGCACAGAGTGGCTTGTGTTGCACAGACCGGCTTATGTTACATAGAGCAGCGTGTCCAACTCAAGAGTTACACAGAGTGGCATGTATAGCACAAAGTACCATGTCCTGCACAGATCGGCATGATCAGCAGAGAGATGCACAGAGTGGCATATCATGCACAGGATGGCTTGTCCTCCACCAAGCAATGTGTGCTACGTTGAGTGAGGTGTCCAGCACAGAGTGGCATCTGCGCCACAGTACGGCATGTCTAGCACAGAGCAGCACAGGGCAGCGGGTCGAGCATAGAGCAGTGTGTCCTGCACAGATTGGCCTGCACAGGGTGGTTTGTCCTCCACAGAGCAGCGCGTATTCAGTATAGAGTGGTATGTGCTTCACGGAGCACCATCTCTGACACAGGGTGGCACTTCCTACACAGTGCCAGTGCGGTATTACCTGGTGCTGTGCAAGGCCATTTTTGACGTCTGAGACCCGGTGGAACAAATGCTGAAAGACCGGCATGCTCAGAGCTGAGGTGCACTGTGCAGGAAAGCACTGATCTGATCCCTGGGGAGATAAATGGATTCTCTCAACCTGTTTAACAGCAACGCAAACACAGTATCCAACCAGTATGAAACCTGCACCGACTTAAGAGTCGGTTACTGATCTGGGTGCGTATGGGGGAGGAATGTGTCAGCGGGCTGGTGTTTCTGAATATCCCTCGGTGATCGGTGACCCCAGCTCTCGCCACACACCGGGCAAAACTGCCAACCTGGAATCTGACAGTCAGCAATTCGCCAAGACTTTTTATTTATTTATCAGTATTTCTGAAACGGAAATGCCGCCAATCGACAGACAGAAGGGCCTATTCGTGAAGGAACCCAGCAAGCTGAGATATTTATGTGGTGTCTAGCGTGCAGCATGGTGCCCGACACCGTGGGAAACGCCCTAACCTGGCCCCGGTATCCTAGCAACAGCAAGAAACCCACCAACCCCCTTCGCTGGTAGAGTGACACCCAGAGGGAGGGGGGGATTGGTGGGCGGCATGGAGAGGAATCAGAGCAGGTTTCCATGAAGCGGTCGGGGCATCCTGCTGCATGGATGAAGCCGCCTCATGCGAGTCGATGGCATAACCCCCCCCCAGCCACCCCCCAACACAGAAGCAGCACAGGATCTGCCCCTGGCATCTGAGGTGTGCTTCCCAGTCGCTCAAGTGGCTGCTCCACATAAATTCGGCTAATTAACAAAGAGGGAGTGTGACTAATTGGCGGCATGAAGACGAGGCACGGCGGCCTGATGGCGACCCATAAGAGCCTCGACTTGGGACGCCAGCAAACGGACGGCCACCAGGAGGTTCTGCACCTACTCCCTAACCTTTCACGATGGCCTCCTTACAAATACACAGCATAGATACAATTCATATTGCTACTGCAGTGTCAGGCCACTGAAACCCATCGCCACGCCAGTGCAATGTCATTCATCCACTGACACTTCAACCTTACTAAAGGCTAATCTGTGCTGGAAACACAGTCACTTTACCGCTTAATTGTGTTACACATATTTGTAAGAAAAATATGTAAAGGAAATAGCATAAATTATTAATACTGATTAATAATAAATCCAGAGCACAAGTATAATTTAAACTGCAAATGTCTCACAAACACTAAATGTCGATCGATAGGCTACATATCGGTGTGTCTTTCTGTTCACACCCCGCAAGTTTCAATGTTTTAGCCAATAACTCACCTAGTAGAAAACTAGTGTTTTAAATAATTTTAGACATTCAATGTTGGTATATGTTGAGCGAACAGAACCCAAACTCCATACCATAATATCTAAATGCATAATTAAAACCTACAACATATATCATATATATCAGCTCTGGAAAAATTTAAGAGACCACATAAAAATGTTTAGTTTCACTCATTTCTTAATATATAGATGTGCCTCTGTATAGCATATGCATTTCTCATAAAGTGCAGCCCGCTTCTCATTAATGAAGGGCTTCTTCCTTGCTGTATGGCTCTTCAGCCTTCCTTCCACGAGCCTGATACGAAATTCCCCAGCTCTGCACTTCACAACACTTAATGTTTCCCATTCCTTTTGAAGGTCACCTGGTGTAATCCTCATATTCACGAGGCACTGTTGGATAAACTGACAGTCATCTCTGGCATTAGAATGCCGCTTCCGCCCTTTACCTGGCTGGTTTCTGCTCGCTCCCAGTGTCTCCTGCTTCACCTTGTTCTTGGGTACTACTGTCTTAGAAATTTTGAGCCTGGAAGCAACCTGCTGCTCAGTGTAGCCTTCTGCTAGCAGGGCCACGATTAAACCAGGATTTAACGATGCAGATTCTTATAAAATATGGAGGGCTCTCTTAATTGTTTCCAGAGCTGTAACTCAGCTGAGTTTCTCTGTCTTAATCAACATACTGTAAATATATACACCACAAGCAACAGGCACCTGTTACACCATCATTGGTGTTTCAGCTATACCAACAATATTGTCATTGCCAGTTTCTATTGTCTAAGTAACAACAATCCAACTTATTCAACTTCAGCTTAATATTATTGGGGGAGATTTCAGCACCGTTATTGATCTGACACTAGAAAGATCAAAAAGTCGTTCAAAGAACAGGCACTCCACTGAGGCAATCAAAGAACAGAACCAGGCAATATTTGGAAGCATCAGCCCCCCCTGCACGAGGGACCACACATACTCCTCCACTGCCCACCAATTATTCTCAACCATTGATTATTTTTTAACAAGTAACTCCATTATACCTGATGTATCCAATACCACAGTTCACCCTGTTAACATCTCACGCTGCTCTCCAGTCAGCCTTTGCCTTAATAACAAAAGCTAAATATAAAGCACAACCAGCCCTAGGCAGCAACACAGATTCCAGCACAGCCTTCAGAAAAGAGCGGGAATCCTTCTTGGAAATGAATGATTCTCCTGAAATACCTTCCATATTACTCTGGCAAACGGCAAAAGTAAGGGAAACCATCTCTTACTCAGCATCCAAGAAAGAGACAGAAACGGAACTGAAGAAATAAAAAAAAAGGTTACATAATTCATACATGGCGTCCATACACAAAGGAAAGAACAAGGCAGACCAGATCTCAAATGAGGATGTTATCAACAAGATGTAAGTGCAGCAGGGAACAATGTGAACAACCTAAAGTGACTCGACAGGAAAGGTCAGCAGGATCCATGGCGAAACGCCACCTTGAACGCATATAACAACCACATGTTAAACAGCAGCGATCATCAAAAGAAGCTTTTCTAAGAAGCATAACTCTCCCCAAATGAATGTGAAAACAGATACGAGGAAATGGTCTGCAGTGCTACCCCATTGAGTTCCATAAGCAAATCTGGTCAACAATTTCACCATTATTTACTAACACAGCAAAACAAATAAACTCTTTACTCTTCCCCCGCATATGATTGCTGCCAGAATCTCAGTACTGCTTAAGACAAACAAAAGACCCAGCCCCCTGTTCGAGCTACCGCCCACTATCACTAATCAACACAGACATCAAAATTATTAGCAAACCATTAAAAAATCTGACTCAACTCAGATCTCACCCACCATCACTGAACTGGCTTCTTTAAAATTAGAGCCTCTTCATATATACTTTTAATCTGATACATTCTGTGAAATAGAAGATAAAGAATCTGTCAGAATCAACATTCTTGTTTGGGACACTGGGAAAGCTGTTTTCTGAGACTCATCCCTTCAATGGGGCCGCAGTCATGAGGGTAAAACCTGAACGTCAAACCTCAGTGAGGGGCCAGGCAAGATGCCCTCACTCTCTCCACCACTATTTACATTGGGGGGGGGCGCTGCCTCCAGCCATAGGTCAGAATCACAGCATCATTGCCATAACAGCCTCTGATTAACAAGTATGCAGATGCGGATGATGGACTAACTTTTCTACGAAGTCCAGATTTTTTTCTTTTGAAGAACAAATCTCCTCTTACTGGGAACCTTCCTTTCACCATAGGTAATGTTATATCCCACAGGTAACAAATATTTCCTCCAAGCTATCAAAATCATTACTTGAAATATGGAATACAATTTCTTCAAAAAAGTGCTACTATAGGGCATACTGTAACCATGAAAATGAGTATAATAAATATGGTTAATTATTGACAATAATTCCAACACAGCCTGGCAACTACTGGTTCAATCCACCTTTAAAACACACACATACATACACACAGCCTTGCGTCAACCTGCGTTCACATTTGGGACCAGAACGACCCAGTGCAACTTAATTTTCCCCCAACAGGCCAAAAATATGCTAAGATGAACTGAAGTTGCCAAATTGTTGGTAGGTGAATGTGAGTGTGCCTTGCGATGGCATGGTGCCCCATCCAGAGTTATTCCCAGCCACGTGCCCATTGATTCCGGGACCCCAGTTAACTTGCATTGGATAAGAAGGTATGTAAAATGAATGAATGAATATTTGAACTTGACAATATGCAAAAAGAATGGATGATTAGAAGCTACTACTAAATAGTACTACTTTCTGTAGTATTATTTAGCAAATCAACTACAGGTTGTCGTCGACTTACGACCATGATTGGCTACGACTGACTGGTCGTAACACGATTTGGTCCTAAGTCGCATATGTATTAGCCCACTGTACAGTAATGTATTGTTATAAAAATCTTTAAGTCACACCATATCATAATTTTCTTTGTTCATTATGTATTGTTATACATCATACTTTTCTTGGTTCATTATAGTTATACTGTTACTGGGATAACAGTTAGCGGCTTAGCGCACGCGGGAATGGTAGTGCTGCCAGGAACTGGTGCGCAAACAGTCGTACGCCCAGCTGGGCAACATTTGCGCTGCCAGACATCCGAGCTGCGATCATGGTCGTAAAGTCGATTGGTCGTAAATTGGATAGGCCGTAAGTCGACGAGGACCTGTACAGCATTTAACTAAACCGATGCATGGCAGCCAAAATCATACACCAAATAATACACCAATAATACACCAAATCATACACCAAATCATACACCAATAATACACCAAATCATACACCAAATAATACACCAATAATACACCAATAATACACCAAATCATACACCAAATAATACACCAATAATACACCAAATCATACACCAAATAATACACCAATAATACACCAATAATACACCAATAATACTTTTAATGTATTTAAAAATGGATTTTGTGGGACATAGCAGTGCTACAGCTGTTTGCATCTGCAGTCACTGTGGCCCGACCGGTTCATCTGGAATGTCTGACTGTCTCTACGCAGCTCGGAAATGTGAGCATTCGGAGTCTCTATTTCCAGAGGAATATGCCGAAAAGGCTGGCAAAATGGCTAAAAGGAAAACATTTCCAATGCTTCTGAATTTTAAACAGCATCTTCCCTCACCGCTTTGCCAAGTTATGAGCTCTTTTTTTCTGTTGGTGATCAAGACGAGAAATTAAGCAAATAAATTAGTTGGTTATCAGGAAGAGAAGAACTATGAAGAGAAACAAAAAAAATTATGATCGTCACAATTAATCCTCTGGAGTATTGGCAAAAGACTGCATGAGCAAATAAGTAACACAAATGTAACATGTTTAACACATCTAGCGAAAAGTCTGCATTCTGGAAGATTAAAAAGTCTCACTCTCTGCATCCGTAAGCCTCTGAGAGGTGTTTGCATCTTGTCGCGATCCTTACCATTACACTCTTAAAGGCGTGGGGGGGAGGCTATGCGGGGGGATGGAGGAGCCTCTGCTGTGTTGCATTACTGCTGTATTCCATTATTGCATTACTGGCTCTGATAAGCGCTCAGGCGCCCAGCTGCCAGGTGGAACCCGGGTTGTGTGTTCCAGCAAATTCCATCCCCATGCGAGTCACCGTCTTGTATAAGCTTTGTGGTGAAACAAATTAGCCAATGGGGAAATGATGGATGGAACGTCAGGTAGCGGGTTTCCAACAGGCGCAAGAGTCTGCAGTGGGGCGCCTGTTCTGTGATGGACCCTCCTACTGTGTGCCCTGTGCTTCCCAGGAGAGGCTCCAGGCTCTCTCTAACCCATGTACTGATTAAGCGCTTATGGAGGATGGGTGGATTAGGTACAGAAGCACAAACTGCAGGCATAAGGGGGATTATCAGAGACTAGCCATGAAGCTGTCGGACAGGCGACACTACACGGTGTAGACTAGCCACGAAGCTGTCAGACAGGCGACACTACACGGTGTAGACTAGCCACGAAGCTGTCAGACAGGCGACACTACACGGTGTAGACTAGCCACG
>JABFEA020000002.1:20043452-20055409 GCA_019775915.2 Cyphomyrus plagiostoma
TACACACCCGTACAATGCACATACATCCATACATTATATACAGATTATATACATTATATACATCTACATATACGTATACTATAGATACATCAACATATACATACACATATATATGCACATACCCATACCTCTATAAGGTGCGTTATGTATGCAGTGGTGAGGAATCTTAATAATTATAATATTATTATTATTATTAATAATATTACTAATATTAATAATAAACCATTAATACATTTAATTATAATGATATTGTCGTGCTGAGCGGGGATGGAATGGAGACAAAGGCGCAGACGTCAGGGTATTGGGGAATACGCGGTTTAATTACAGTTAAGGCAGGCAGAACGCAGACGGAGATTACAATGACCAGACTGGGGAAACAAACTGAAACGCGGACTTAATACAGAAGACTAATGATAACAACCAGAAACAGCTGATCACATGGGGATCCCACACGTGGTTTACGAGGGGGCGTGGCACACGGAAGGACCGGATGATTGGGGAAGAAGTTCTTGCTTTATAATTTCTTGCTTTATAAATTACTGTTCTGATAAATATGCTTAGATGTGTAGTACAGTGCATGCTCTTCTTGTTTGCAGTTCCACCATTTTGGGATTAGGATTAGGTTTTAGGGGTTTGGGTTAGGGTTAGGGTAAGGGTTTTAGGGGGTTTGGGAGTTTAGGGTTAGGGTTAGGGCTATCGATTAGCACTACGGTAGGATAACTCGACAGAACACCGGGAACCAATTAATTGATCTTCCATTATTTCGAAAGTATATACTGTACACACACACACACACACACACATATACATAAGCTAGTGACATTTGTTTGTGTCAGTGTTGGCAGGTCTTGGCCAGCAGGGAGGTAATTGCAGGCTGCGGTTTACAGTCCAGACGATGATAGTCAGTGAGGTCACAGTGAAATTGATCGTCGCTCATGAAGGCCTGGGAGGTCAAAGCCCAAGATGCTGCCTGCGTGGAGAATCCCCCAAAGCCAGATGGGAAGATATGCACTGGCTTCTGGGATACGTTGGGGATACACTGGGACTAGGCAATTATTTCAGATGAGACATAATTGATACCCTTCTCCACTTTATTAATAAAGATTAAGTGATTCCAAAACGACATGTACCTGGTCCCTGTCTGTATAAGCCAGGGGTGGGCAAACTTTTTGACTCATGGGCCACAGAGGGTTCTAAAATTTGACAGAAGGGCCGGACCAGGAGCAGATGGATGGAGTGTTTTGGTAATTCACCTCATAAGAGGAAAAAATAACATGGGATATGTAGAAAACGTGCTTTAATTTCAATAGAAAATTAACAAAAGCATTACAACAAAATATCTCTTCCAAGTCCCACAGTATTTCTTTATTGAAATGACTCTTAAAACACTGAAAATTCAATTAACAAAATACAGATTTTTTAAAATTACTAACAGTTACGATTTTGAAGCATTTAAAGTTTCCTTCAGGACATTATCCTTCAGGACATTATCCTTCAGGGCAACTTTACCACCGTTAAGCTTTTTAATCCGGCCCCCCGAATTAAAATCAATTATAATGGTAAACCTTGTTAATGCTTTATTTTCCCTGCAATTGTGGCGTTTCTCGAGAGATGGGACACTCTGATACACTGACCTTTGTTGAGATGCGCTGTCTTATGCTGCATTCAAGTGGTGTCGGAAGATCAGTCTTGTAGGTATTGAGGATATCGCCAGCGATCGTGGCTGCCATCTTGTCCAGCGGAGTGAAATTTCCGGGTTTCCCAGTGATGTCATAACAGGAAAAGCCCCAGAAATTACCTTGTTTTCGAATTTTCCATTTCCATCAATTGGTTCACAGACTGCTGCACTTCAAACATTTTGTTCACCCCTAAATCGATTTAATTCAGCATTGGACGACATTGGCAGGTAAGTGGACTGAAATATCTATATCTTGCTGTGTTGTGTACTAATTTTTTTCAAACGTTATCGAGGAGAACATATTTTAATTCACGGCGAAAAAGAACCTCTCATCAGGTCTGGGGCCGCCATCTTGGAATTTTGCGTCATTTGCACGCTGACGTTCTACTGATAAAATACTTGTAGTTTTCCTCTTATAATGGATAATTAATGGCCAGAATGATTTATTTGTTTATATTAATGCAATATGATGGTGTTTTATGTGATGATATGAAAGTGTATATGAAAAAAATACAATTTCGGGTCACGCACCTCTCTATTGTTTCTAATAGGAACAATATTGTTTCTATTAGAAACAATGGAAGGAAATTCTCCGCTGGCCAATGAGAGGCAATTTTGGGGGATACCCTGCTTATTCACTTGCCAACCCAGGTCACACGGATCTGGAACAAGATGGCGGCCAGGATCGCTGGCGATATCCTCAATACCTACAAGACGGATCTTCTGACACCACTTGAATGCAGCATAAGACAGCGCATCTCAACAAAGGTCAGTGTATCAGAGTGTCCCATCTCTCGAGAAACGTCACAATTGCAGGGAAAATAAAGCATTAACAAGGTTTACCATTATAATTGATTCTAATTCGGGGGGCCGGATTAAAAAGCTTAACGGGCCGCATACGACCCCTGGGCCGTGGTTTGCCCATTCCTGGTATAAGCCATTATTAATGGCTGTGGCAGACAGCTATTGAGCAAATAAACAGGCAAGAGTGTTGTCCCAACACACAAGCAGGAAAAGGCCAGGCAGACAGTGACAATGCCCAATGGAATGCAAAATGGTAGCAGTGTCAAAAAACACAAAGCTGCACTCCAAGTCACTGGATAAATACAGGAATAATTCATGTATGACATTATTTTCACCCTCTTTTGAGTCCGTGCCTTAAATTCAGCAAATTCCGTAAAATGAACTTAGTTGAAATAATTCATGTCAACAGCTGCTTAGGAAACATCTGCATACCGTCTCATGCTCCATGCAAAAAAAAAAAAATATATTTTGTGAGCGTAATCTTTTTGCGCTGTGCCCCATTTCTGCATCACAATATCCAGCTTGATGACTTAAAATCCCAACAAATGTGTTTCCATCAATTGGTGAACACTGGAATCAGTGATCGTCACCATGATGTATTCTAATGGTCATCCTGATGAAAATGCAGTTTTTACTACAGACATTTTAAAAACGTGACCAACATAGTGTTCTTTTGTCAGCCAAAACATTTTGCCACAAATGCGTTTCTAGACGCACAGACAGTTTTCCCAACCCTGGTTGGAATCACCTACGCAAGGATTTACGAGAGGTGGTCGTCAAGAATGAGACCACAGAGGTCAGGGTTGTTTGACCCCATGGCTTGAGAGATGGCAAACTGGCCCTTTTAAGTCACAGGAGTGAGACTATCACAAATGAGGCACTGGGATGACAGAGGAAACACTGTGAGGAATACAGCGCAGTGCATCCTTCCTACCACTAGAGGTCTAGTGAGAGTTGACCCACAATTAGCTGGAAAATCAGTTAAAGGGCAGACAGGGCTATTGAGACCTTATAATTTAATAATGCACATGACCCCAATTGTGCATCGGGCCGTGCGAGAGCCTCACTCACAGTCATAGTGATAAATAATGGGGAAAAACCCTCCAGAACCTCCACTGGTGGATTCAGAGCCACGAAGTCACTTTAGTGCTACATGAATATTGAGTTCATCTGGTTTCTTTATCCAAAGTGACTCACAGACATGACTACCCATAATGCCCTCCCCCATGAGTGCTGAATAGCACTACAACATGTGTGCAGAAAGGAGCTGCACATAAGGCTGCATCCACAATACTCAGTGTGATACCTGCATCCATGCACACCAGACAAGGAGCAGAAACACATTCCAAGAACCAAACAAATAGCATGTTATCAGCAAAGGAAATCAGCAGCAAGATGTAATGCCACGTGACCCAAGAAAAGCTCAGATTAATACTTCCAGGAATGTACACAAATCATTAATGATGGAATCCAAGTCCAGCCCAGACCCGAACTCTGCATGCTATCCTGAGAACACAGCCCCCCCCCCATGGCGTAGATTGGAGAGAAAAACTCAATGTCTGGGAAGTTATGGGTCTCCAAAAGGCAGCAGGCTTACGCGTAGGATATACTCCATCTCAGCAGAGCAGAAGAGAGAGAAAATAACATAACCACTTTGTTCCATTCCTTTCATTAACTCGCAATGACCAGTAATTACTCCATGCTTCATTCAATAAGTATTTATAGTTCTAAACATTCCTATTAAGTAATGGAGTAAATTACTGCCGTCACCCAGATGGAAAGGATCGCTGGGCTCTTCTCTGAAACATACTGCTCTTCAATTACAGTGCCACTCCACCCCCCCCCCCAGCCCCAGGAAAAACCCAGTCTTCACCACACACACACAATCCCTCTCATCGCATGCTGACTGTTTATGCCCCAAAGCTGATATCTTTGGCTGATTGGGGAGCTTTTGAAATTGCCGGAATTGGAGCTCGTGGCCGCACTCTTCACAGGATTGGTTTCTATGAGGAGACAGAGGGGGGAGGAGCTTAACCCGAGCGGCAAGCATGCAGCCCAGGAGTCGCTCTGATAACAGGGACTGAAATGACGCCACTCTTGAAGGTGTGAATGGAAGGAGCTTATTGTTTGAGTAACAGGTGCTAGGTAACAATGCCTGGCGTTCATGTGTGTTTTTTCGTCAGGATGTTTCCGTGACTGACACATGAAGCAGGGAAGGAGACAACTCCAGCCAATCATTGTGTGTATATATCAATTTGTCCAGCTCCTGACTCATCGTCACCCTCTACTGGACAAAGAGTTATGGGTGATGGATAGATATGTAACAGGCATGACGCTGACCAGAGATATCCATGTATTAGTCAGCTCAGGCTATTACATAGATATGTGCCCAGTTGAAAGTTGCAGATGTCAATATTAGGGTCATTCTACGGATTAAGGACTGTAGATTGTTTTGAATGAATGAATAAATACATCTTATAAACAATGCTTTGGGACACTCAAAGTGCTTTACAGAAGCAATGGGGAGCCAGTTCAACCACCACTGTGTGGCCCCCACCTGGGTGATGCGACGGCAGCCATTCTGCACCAGTACCTCACCACAGTAGGTGTAAGGTGGTGAAGGGGCAGGAGAGAATTCACCAGTAAGATATAGGGGATGAGTAGGAGGCCAGATTTGATAGGGCCACAGCGGGCAATTTTAGCCAAAACAAAACTGTGGAGACAAATAAGTACAAAGGAAACTACACACAAAAAACAAAAACATGGCGGCTACAATGGGGTGTGGGATGAAGCATGAAGATCTAGGTCTATGTTGTGCAGTGGCTGGGAGAACAGAGCAGCCAGACCTCAGTCTTATAGAGCCATCAATAGTCAGGCAGAGGTGAGGTGAATGTATGGGCTCCTCACTATGGCGTCCGAAGCCTCGCTTCCCGCTTCCATAGCCTCCCGCAGCCTGACATATGAGTTTGCCCTGTATTTGTTAAACAGTATTTAGGTCCAGATGGACACAATACAGGGAACAGAGCGCGGCCAAATGTGGCAGCATGGGCACGGCAAGTTCGCACCAAATGTTCTGTTTGTGGATAGCCCCATTGTGGGTGACATGCCCTGCTCACTGTTACTGAAAGACGTGCCTCAGTGGAACAAGGGCAGCCCTCACCCTAGAGTGCCGGTACTCCATCCTGATTGGTCTCTGAAGAACCACACCTGATCTCAGGCAGATAGAAGAAAACCTGCTGGATACTGGCACTCCAGGATCGGGGTTAACTAAACCTGTGCTAAAATAAGAAGGGCACACAGCACTCGATGAGGTGTCTGCTGAGTCTCTATGTGCCCAGTTTGCAGTGTGTGGGGCTTTTTTTTGGGGGGGGGGGTGACTTCACCAATTAAGGTACAGCATCAAGCCTAATAAAGATTCAGATCTTCTCCCTAATAGAGGAGGTCTGGAGAAGTGTCAGAAGATCAAATTCCCTGTGACCATCAGCCAAGACCTCCCGGTCCTTAAGGTCATTTCCCCAAATGTCAGTTCCCTGGGATCCAGGCGATTTAAAGGATTTCCGAGGAGGTCCACATTTCCACTCCAGAAAATGAGTCTAAACACTTCCAATCGAAAGATTCTGCACAGAACGTTTCTGGGCCCTTTAAATATGTCATCTTCTCCTCCACCCTGCTTTCTTTTGTGAATGTAAAGAAAAAGAAAAGAAAATGTAAACCCAACACTAACATCCTGCAATTCAAACGCGGGCAGAGGTGGCAATTTCAGGTCCGGAAAGTACAAATCCAGAGCAAGATTTTGTTTCAACCAACCAGTTGAGTATCTGTGACTGTGACTGTTTATGCTCAACTGGTTGATTGAAAGTAAATCATGGTCTTTCTTTACTTTCTGGACCTGAAATTGCCACCTCTGAGCACGGGATACACTGAACTTCAAGAGACCTGCAGGCTGTGAGGGAGGGAGAGATGGATCCCATTCATCTGATCCCAGGGGTTGGACTTCTCAGCAAAAATGCAGTGTTGGGGGGGGAGGGGGGGGCGTTCTGGCAACTCACTCCGAACCAGATGCTACTCTGTTGGCCCGCTCTGCTTAAGTAAACAGTGTCCATGATAACAAACCTCCTTAGAGCATCCCCCCCACCAACTTATCTCACCCTACTCCGGAGAAGAAAGTCAGCAAGTACAAACAGACTGGAGTTGAGTATGCAGGCCTTCAGAAAGCAGGATAGTGAACAAAGTGCCTCTGTAAGCCCGTCTCTGCTCGGCTCCTCAACACTTGTTGACACCTGCTGTTTACGAGGCCCGCTCTCAGAGAGGTAGCTCCCCCCCTCCGGTTCCCACAAAGCTCCCGGCCTCATAGTGCCTTGTCCAGACATCAAATCACACTGTGTGGTAGAGTCTATAGCAGCTCACCACGCGATGTTCCAATCAATACATGTCATTTCTGTGGTTCTGGAAGCATTGTGATTGCTGGACAAGGTAAAATGAGATACTCTCCCATTGGATGAATTCATAACAGTTTCTCAACCAAGTGTCCGCAAATTACACAGATTAGTCCATCAAGAAGAGAGTGCAATGAGAAACATAACAGATCGCTCCCCCTAGCAGATACAGGACATGACTGTCAACCTTGGGATGTGATATTCCAAATATACCTCACAGCACGCGATAGATTATAACGTGGCCACAGTCCAGCTCGTGGTCAACGTTAGGATCTACTGGCAGAACAGGAGCACTGCGTCCTGACCACTTGGCATGGAGGCAACAACAACTTCAATTTTGCTCTACAGCTGCCAAATGTTAATTTCATACAGCAACACAATTTAATTTCATTTTGTTTTTAATCTTAGTAACCCCACAGGGAAAGCACTATATAATTAAACTTTATAGCAGTGCCTGGCAGCCCATGCTGAGAAGGGTAGTGTAAACGAATACAAACACGCACAAACAGACACACGCAAACGCATACACTCACACACACACACACACAAACACACTCGCAAACACCAAATCATAGGCAGGGGAGCACATATTGCCAACTGAATGATATAAACGCAGAACCTGTAATTTCCGAGTCAGCGAATAAGAAAGTCTGACAATTAAGCTAAAAGAACACAAACACAAGTACATACTTCCATCAGTGGGCCATAGCCTTCTCAAGGTGCTTGTTTTTGTAATTGTAATATTCACTTTTATTTAAGTTACTCATTTCTTACAGCTTATTGAATCTTCAAGATTCATCCTTGCCGGAAACAGTTCAGCAAGCCCATCCAGTCGCTGACCTGTACAGTCTTCATCTGTTATCCCTTAGCTGCTCTCCTGTGTCCTGGACGCCCGTGTTTTTGCACTTGTCTTTGACTCGAACATTCTGTTGTTAGGTTCTCATGACGTTTTTGTCTTGCTGAGATGCAAAGACGCACGTCTCGCTCGGCATTCACTGGAAGCTCAGCCTAGCTACACTTACGCTAAGATGACTTAGCATGACATTAACATGACAGCTATATGCTAGTGATAAATGTAAGAAGTATGTGTTTTATATTTTCGAAAACAGTTAAAATATGAAAGTGCGTAATAGCTCATATGACTATTACAAATGATCTACTACTTGATACTATTAATGAGCATAACAACAGCTTAGAAAATGTATCATTTTGGCAATGAGGCGATTGCCATGGGAAGGAAAATCAGGAAATGAAAGACAGTCTAATGTAAGCCTGATTCTTTTACACACCGGAATAACAAGCCGTGGGTATTTTTGGCGCCGACAGCGTGAGCGAGAGGGCCTTCATCCGAAGGGGCGACTGTTGTATTCAATGTTCACTTCAGAGCAGGGTTTTGATCTGAGGCGAGTAACAGGGAGTCTGGAACACTGGAAGGGGCGAGGTGGAAGACGCAAGTTCCTCCTGCTAGCAGTGTGCACGTTCCGATCCACTGGCATGTTCTGCCACACACAGCCCGGACCGGACTTAACAGCACGCAAATCCACATGCATCGGCTGGCATGTGGTGTTATTTTCATAATATGCCATAATTACATGTGGTGATTAAGCGTCACTTTCAGCCGAAGACAACACACAATTTGTACTCCACTTCCACAGCGAGGTATTTCTTGGAGGAATTGAGGTTAAGTGGCTGGCTGATCCCCTGCTGGGACTGGTGCCGCCCCGCCCTAAACCGGCATGCCACCTGTTGGTCTGGTTCAGGGTTCACATGAATCCATCAGTGGATAATCAGACCAGTACACATAAACAAGGCGGCCGTTTTGGCCCATGCAATAGGAAATTACACAAACCAAAGCAAGATTAATGCATCAGTACACTGCCGTTTTCGATGACATTTGCAACATGAGTCTTATTACTTTTCTCCTTTTAATGATCGTACTCAGGATATCGCTGCCCATTCAACATACCGCTGAACACATCCACCCATAATCCAGAGACAGGTGTTAAAAGCACGCACAAAAAAAGGGATGCCTCAGAAAATAAAAGCAAAGTGTACAGTACCATGTAGAATGTGAACTCATTTAAGTCAAAATAATTATCGCACCTATTAAAAAGGCTTGGAAAAGGCCATTAAAATTGGATTGAACTTGGGATCCTTGCCGCTGCGTGTCTCAGCGTTCCATCTATTTAGAGAGATAGAGGAGAGAAAGAGAGTGAGTGAGTGATGCCTTCCTTGATGCTATCTTCCATTTAGACACCAGATTATTTCCTGCTGTCAATTATTAATTACAGATCTGTAAAGCATAGAAGTGTTGTGATGAGCGTAACGTTTCAAGGCCAGGCACATACCGCGATGAAGCAGCATGATAAGGACTCTACTGTCATCAAAACAATTTGACGAACGAGGCAGCCTATTTGTTTGTGTTGGCCCGGACAATCCGCTCTGGACTTAGCCTCCCCAGTTCTCTGCTTTGACAGTCATGTTTTTCCCATAAAGAAGGGAAATCAACACACTCTAAGCTGAGGTCGTTCCCAAACTTTAAATAATTACTGAAATAGCCTCTGCCAGACACCAGAGAGGAGGGTGAGCTGCAGCCACACCCAGGACGCAGAGGAGAGCACGACACAGACGCCATATTGGGTCTCACCATGAATAAGACAGAGTCTGGTGGAATCACTGGGCTGTCTGTTCTTAGCTCTTTACCACGTAATGAGGTCATTTTTAGGGACAACTTAAATACACTATCATAAATATGACAGTGTGGTTAGTTACATAAGCATCTGAATTCTTGCTATACTTTGTAATTCCGTAATAAAGTAATCCAACCTCTAGTTTATTGAATTTATGATGTCTGTGGCAGGAAGGTATTAAAGCATAAAGTGCAAAGAACACTGACAAACTGAAAAGCAGACACACCAAAAAACCCAAACAATCCCAATTTCAAGAAAATTACCAAGCATCAATTTTTCGGGTTAATATAAAACTGACAGTAAATTTCTGTACGAATTTGTCCTCAGAAAGACGGTATTTCATTGTGTACAGATTTGCATCAACCCAACATCCCAAGTAAAATTGCTTTGTAAAACTGGCCCTAACGAAACCACGGGTCTCCAGAAGAGCCACGGGACGACGATCACGAGAGGATGGAAGGGAAACATTGTCTGCATTTCTGAAGAAAGAATCAGGCTAGAACTGGCTTATGCGTTAGTCAACAGCATGAGGAAGGTGAGGCTGGAGATTACCCTCAGCCATTTCTCAGCTATCTGTACATACGATACGCTGTGTTTTGCTTTTCCGCCGTAACTCAGACCCCCAGGGCTGACCTCAGCCACAAGCCCTGTAATCTCCATTTCATTTGATTCTCTCTTTGCCTGAAGCATGAGTTCAGAGTTTGTATAGCTTTTTGCTAACCCAGTGCCTGAGCATAGTGTTTACAAATGTATGTGTAGTACTAGCCCCGCCTCCCAGTCACCTGTGTTTATTAAAACACATGGAAAGTAATACACAAATACAAAAGGGCAGAGGTGTGAACAGGCCGAGGTGTTTGCTGATGTCTGATTCGGGAAGGTGATCTTTCTGTCACTCACAGTCTGTCTCCCTCTCTCTCTGTCTCTCTTGCACTTTCACGTCTGTCCCTGTCCTCTCCCCTCCTTCTCTGCTCCTCCTTCATTCTGTCGCTCGCTTTGTCCCTCAGCGGCGACAGTCTGCCCGGATCAGCGCCCCCACCACCTACGATAATCTACACCTGCCGCTTCCTCGGAGTGAAGCTGAGCCTATAGGCACCCATCAGAGTGCGTCTTCCAGTAACACCTGCCGTCAGAACAAAAGCGATTTTCTGGGGGGGGGGCGGTCTGTCACCCCTGTCAGGCCATTGACTTCAGCCCTCTGCCAGTTGTGTAACGTTGAGGAATGTATGTCCCAGGTGAGCCGCTAATGTCTTTCATACGGCGTATACGGGAATCCTGAAATGCAGGGGAATCGAAACTAAGTCTGGGGGAGGTGAAGGTGAACAAACAGGCCTGAAAGAAACGAGCACCCTGGCGACTCAGGGAAGGGGAACCACAGGTCAGCCTGGAATGCCCCCCCCCCCCCCTTTCTGACAACCTCTGCCATCCACAGCAAATTCCACACGATGAATTCCAATAAGCAATCCAGAAGTACAGGAGAGGAAGTGGCAAGGCATGGGATCACGATCGGGGATGGGGGCGGATTCATTTGTGAGAAGGGGGAGGGATTCCCATTTTCTCCCTATGGTTCAGCCTCCATCCCCCATCAAAAACGAAAAACAATGCTCTCCATCTGCCCATCTCCCAAGCTTCTGAAAGCCGGGGTTCATCAACAACTAGAAGAAAAATGTCATTTGGCAGCGAAATTGCGCTTAAATCCATCATTTCAGGACTGGGAATGTTAACCCTGGGGCTCTTAAATCATGGTGTCAGATTAAATTCTAATGCTGGTTGCTGGTACGGAAGAAACGAGGCCCATTGAGGACAGCAGAACATTTTTAAATGGGCTGGATTGCGGGAACGCAGATCCGGTGCCAAGCTTCAGCCAGCGATCGGCTCCAGGGCACAAACAACAGGAAGGCCTTTGGATGTAGATACAATGCCGACAATGAATTTCCCTGTATCCCGCCGGAAGTGGTGCCCAGTGAGTGACCCGTGATGCCAGCTGTTAGTGGTTTGGAAGCGTTGGCTCCAGCAGGCTCACCGCGGACAAACTGTGGGCGGCCTTCAACCCAGCGTGCGCTTCTTCTCTGTGCTGTTACCACTATCCACGCCTTTCCTTGTACCCTCCAGCTCACTGGAATGCTGTGTGAAGCTGGCTCTGATTTGCACTTGGATGACTCTGTCCAAGCCAGACTGTGACAGAATGGAATGAAATGGAGGAAGGTGGGGGGACCAGGATCCAGTAGAAAGAACCAAATAACTACCCTTTATCAGCCCTCCCAGCACAGTCTCCTCCCCCCCGGCATGGACATGGGCTGGGGGGGGGGGGGGGGGGGGGGGGGGGGGGGGGGGGGGGGGGGGGGGGGGGGG
>JABFEA020000002.1:20055509-20067709 GCA_019775915.2 Cyphomyrus plagiostoma
CCACCCACCCCCCCCCTCCCCGCCCCCCCCCCCCCCGCCCCCCCCCCCCGGCACGGCCCTTGGCGGTCCCCCCCCCCCCCCCCCCCCTAAACAGTGCACAGGGCTTGTCCCTGACCGTGGGAGGGACTGTCTTACTAGATCTTGGATCCTGCTCCCACAAAGGGGTCATGTACGATTCAGCTGGCAGCCATGCAAATATTTTCCCATTACGAGTCAAAGGAAACTCAGAGTTGTAGGACACACTGGTCTCCGTCTCCAAAAAATGCACAGCGTGTGTTTGTCTAAAACCCTGAGTGCAGAACCTTCCGCGCTTCTTGCATCATTGGCTGCATTGAGCTTTAATTGACCCGCCTGTTCTTTTGTTTGGCTTACAAGTACATTACAAGTATTAACCTCATAGGAATTAGGCAGATAAATATAGACACATAAGCATGATTTAATAATAATAAGTCAGAATAATTTGTAATTATCACTGAAGTGTTTTACCATTTTTAGCATTCCATTTTCTGTACTGCTTGTCCTAGTCAGGCCTGTAAGGGGGGTGGGGATCCAGAGCCTTTGGACACAAGGCAGGGAACAACCCAGGATGGGTCCATCACAGGGTACAAAGCAGGGAACAACCCAGGATGGGTCCATCACAGGGTACAAAGCAGGGAACAACCCAGGATGGGTCCATCACAGGGTACAAAGCAGGGAACAACCCAGGATTGGTCCATCACAGGGTACAAAGCAGGGAACAACCCAGGATGGGGCACCAACCCATCACAGGACATCGCATTCACTCACACACACTCACACACCAATCATTCACACACAATCACACATCATTCACTCACACACTCTCACGCCTATGGGCAATTCCAATCAGCCTCGGTATGTTTTTGGACTGTGGAGGGAAAGCTGAGTACCCAGAGGGAACCCCACAATGACACAGGGAGAACATGCAAACTCCACACACGAGGAGCCATGGCGGAGACTCGAACCCAGGTGCCAGAGGTGTGAGGCTACCACGTCATCCATATATAAAATACCTCCAGTGATGTTTGCTGATGAAGTACAGATTGCCAGTGAGCCAGAATCATATCCAAGGGCATGGGCATGTCAGCCCATCGCAGTGCACACAGTCACGTATCTTAGACGTACAGTAAGGACAGGCAAAACAAAACACACATAAAATCAGTATACGCCGGTTTCTATGTTCTTTCGATGCCACCTGCTCATTGGTCACTCCTCCTTACGCATATTTCATACTTAGTATGCGGCTGTGGTGACATGATTGTAGTCACCAAAGTCGAGCGCAGGGACCTCATTGGATGCCCGGCAAGCAAAGGCACTTACGCTATGCGGACTGTCCATTCAGTGACACAAACGCAACTTCGATCATTAATTGGCCAAGGGAAATGTATAAGTGTGTGAATATAACATATATAAACACGTTTTCTATAAACACATATAAACACATGGCCTGATTCAAAGAAAAGTTGGCTGAGGAAGTTCGTAAATACCTGCATTTATGATTCCTCGCTATGGGATTATAAAGATTCTCAGATGGCTGCAAATAAAAAAATAAAATACATTTACAACTGCCACGGTATATACTGGTCTATGTCCTTGCGGGCTGTAAGTACATAATGGACAATTTTAGTAAAATGGTTATTTTTAATATAATTCCTTACCACACTTCATAAATGAGCAGCTTTGCTCTGCAGCGCCACACCAGGCATAGTGGGGTAGTACACGGTTGCCTTGCAAATCTGACCAGCTTCCTAGCTAATTGGTCCACTGTTACTGGGAACAAAAAAGTGCCCACCACCTGCACCCTGGTCCCTCAGTACTAAATGGCTGATGGCTGATTAGTCCGACTGTTGGTCTCCCCCATAGTGCACCCATGCCCTACACAGTGTCTCTGACAACACAGTGTGTGTTTGTGTGTTTGTGTGTGTGCACTCGGCTGCTTCCCATTCGACAAGCCATGACCTTTCACACTCAGGTTACGCCCCCACCTGCCCCTAAACAGAGAAAGCACAGTATCCATGTCCACAACCATGGAACGAGCTACCGTGTAAGATATTTGTCTTAAATTGCAGAATAATCCAGTATATACATTTCCGCCGATACGCATTTCTCTTAACCTTATTCCACTTCTTTCCTGGGGAGTATTCCTTGCATTTTTTGTTCATAACAAAGAACATTGACTAAGCTGTACACTTAAATGTTCTACTTAATTCTGTAATTGTACCGTTCCTGTCAAGAGCAGTTCCACTTAATTGACAGGGGTGGAAAATGCTGCATCAATTCCTTCGGCTAGACAGGCGTGCTACCAGGAGGAAAATTGAATTGCCGGTCTTGGAGTTCCTCTTTGTCCCGGCAACACAAATAAGGCTATTTGTGTAATGGGATTATAAGATTACAGCCATTGCTCGGCTCTTTTCTGGGGATTGATTCTGAGGCTGCAGGATCCCCCCCCCCCCCCGGGACAAGTGCAGGGGAAAGATGTCACCACAGCAACCTGCGGGATTTCCCAGCAGCCTCTGCAACCGTGAGCGAGGATCCCGAGGATCACTGCTGCTGTTACTTCATCTCCAGTAAGTGTAGATTCCAGCTGGATGATGTTTTAATGCCGTCTATTTGTGCAGACCGCCACAGGAAGGGTCAGGGACAAGGTAGGTTCTCCTTTCCTGGAGGCGGACCTGATAATCTACCTGCTGGCTGTGCAACATGCGATGTGGTCCGATGGTCGGCTTGTACTGGAAGTCAATGCTGAGATTTTCTGAGTTGGTTGATTATCGGCACATTGAGCAGCCTACGTACCTGTCGTCCCATTAATGGTTCCCATGAGCCATTCTCCCATAATGCATCGCTGAGCGTTTTTATAAGCGTGAGCATGGACAGTAAAAATGGTGAGGTGGGGAGCGACATTCGGACCATCATTAAGAACGCATTTATTCCCCAAGCCCCCCTTCCCTGTACGGCCCATGAGCATGAGGATACATCAGATGCGCCCCCTATAGGGGATGGTGTTCAATGAATCAATGACAGCTGCTGGCTCATCATCCTGTCCCCCCGCATGAGCTGAACAGGGGCACACCCATCCACCCATGCACACTCTGCTGCTGCCTTGTCACGGGACCACTTTCCTAAATAAGAGAGAGAGACAGCATGTAACACCCGACAGTAGGCAAGTTGTTGACAAGGAGAAGAGAGCAAAGAAGTATGGTCCAACTACAGATGTAGATGAAACCAGACTCTGTGGCCTGTCTCCCCAGAAGCCATCTCCCATAGCGGCAAGGGCCTCCTTTTTAATGGGGGTAGAGGCGTTGAGGAGAGTTTAGCCGTTCAGGGGCACAGACAGCCTGAATTTAAATAGCTAAGCAGCGAGGAGTCGACACCCTTGTCACAGAGGAGGAGAGACCCGGGGCGGGGGGACAAGAGGGAGACAGCGAGAGAGAGAGAGAGAGAGCGCCCAGTCCAGCACCCAGCTATTTCCATGTGGCACATGCTCGCCATGCGTACCCCCCCCCCCACCCACAGTAGGACCCCTATCTTCGCTTTTCATTAGTTTCTCGCATTGCACTTTCATGCAGGATTCCGAGTGTAAGCCAAAAGGAAGGGAGAAGCAGAGGCTCAATGCCTGACATTATTAAAGATCAGAGGGGTTTAAAAGGTCGTTTATGCCATCCTCTCACCCTCTCTGCTATTGACAGTTGGCATTTCTCTGATCTTTTGGTCTAATTAAAACAAAAAACACACACAGTAGCCAACACTTTGGGTAGTTTCTCTAGTACAGCCAGTTGGGGCAAGATTCCAGAGGGTCCTAAATGGCCGGGGGTGTGGGGTCACACACAGCCGGACTCTAATCTTTTACTCTGAACCCTGTAAACATGACACAACATCAGCAGAATCATATCCGGCTGATGGAGCTTCGTCAGAGTCCTGTGGTGCGTCGGCAGCAGCCACCCTCGCACCCGTGACCTTCACCCTTGGCTTCGGGACAAAGCGGCTTATACTGGACTAACTGTGGTTATCTTTTTAAGGGCGTAGGGGAGAGTTTGATACTTGGGGGGGACGCAGTTAAATTAATTAAATATAAAGGTCTATTTATTAGGGAGGGATGAATGAAGCCAAATTAAATATTCCCCACCAGTTCCCGGGTAAGCGCATCTGGAAGGAGAAGCCTGGGCGATGCAGATTGTGTGCTGCAACCAAGCTGAGTACAGCGGGGCGCGAGGCATCAGAGAGGGTGAGAGCTCATAGAATCCTCACTTCAACCCCCGGGGGGAGGGATTTACCGACTCATAGTATCACTTGCAGATACTAAAACGACGACAATCGATAAGGCGATGATAAGGCCGGCGAATCGAGAGGAGGACTTATAGCTGATTTATACTTGACGCTCACAACGCATAGACATACGCATCATGGCCGCCATCCGTGAGATACAGTACCACCAAAAAACTGGGGTGGCAGTATGGTCACCTTTTGTCACTGGACTACGTGCTTAGATACGGTAGTTAGTATTAAAGTAACATTTTATTTTTAGAAGAAAAAATGGTCAGAAGTACTGCATGTTTAGAGGTAAGAGAGAAAATATTGCGAGCACTATTGTGTACAGTGTCTTAAAAATTTTATGGCAGTTTTTGTTTCTAAGAAAGCAGTATCAAGTGTTCAAACTACAATGAAACTCTAACTTGATATTCTGACTTGCCTATTTTGATAAGCAACGTTTTATATATATATATATATATATATATATATATATATATCAATATATTTCTGATGTTTATAAATCTTGGTTATAAAAATTGCAGAGAGTGTAGCGTTTACACTTCGCTATAACATTTTAATTGTTATAGGAAACAAAACTTAGCAAGCTGTGTGATTTTAATCTGCTGCTTTTCAGGATTATCTGGTATATGTTAAACATTTTCATCCTTGCTGTTTAAATCCCTCATGAATAGATGTCTTTGTGGGGAACTGATTTATTTTGAACTATTTTTTTCTTTATAAATACTGCAATACCTATTGAAAAAATGTATATTTTCCAGTGTCCGTCAGCCCAATTGCAAAATACTAACTAATGAGATATCTAACAACATACAATGCAATACTCAACATTGGGTAGTAAAATGATAAGTGGAAGAGCGAAGTACGATGTGGAGCAGTGGTTATAATGCAGATAATGCTGCAGCAGCATTAAAAAATTAGTAACTCGAATGCTGTGGAGGCAGTGATTATACATCATTTCATATCACAACCTCATACAAAACAAGTGAGTCCAGAAACGAAGGAGCTGATGGTTTTCTCGCACTGCCCTCTGGTGGACATGACCTTTAATCCTCCAGATAGACGTCAGTATGTCGAGGTTGACTTGCGCTGGGAAGAGAGGACCGGACTAGCTGGGAATATTAACTTCCATGTTACTTGACAGAAGTCCTTCTCACGCACATCTGAGGTATGTACACTCCGGTCTACTACACGACCATTTAATCATAAAAGATGTGAACTCAGAACATGGGTGACTTGTGCCCAGATTCGACGGATGAGGTGACGGGGATTACATAACCCAGAGCTCATTTTGGTGGGTCAATCACCCCGCGTGACACATTCACTGGTCCCAGGACTATCTTGGAGGTGCCCCAAGACCACTGCATAACCTCGATTTGGCACTATGAAGAAGAATGGAAAAGGCACAAATAGATGTCTGACAGCCTAAGCAGTTCCTCGGGGCTGGGGATAGGGAGGGGGGCATTATTTGTATTGCTGATTGTAGTGTCTGAAGTCAGCTTTAAATCAACCCGTGATGGCGGGCCATCTCAGCTTCCCCGGGGGGCAAAATCTTCACTCAGCCTTTAGTCAGGCACCCAAGCCCTTTATTAATCATTTAGTGTGGTGAGAAAAAGGCCTTTTCAATCATTTCTGCAGGATGGGTTATTTAAAGGTGGAGGATGGTGCCGATGGCCCTTTCGCCTGTAGGCTTCAGGGACCTGCAGGCCGCCAGCAGACGCCTCAGTGCTCCCCAGCCTGGCTTTCAACTTCAGCTCGCAATTTCAGCGCGTCCCAGACCCGCAAGGTCAAGGAAGCCACAAAATACCAGGGGGGCACCCCTCTGAAATATTTATCTGCCCTGCACTAAGAAGCGTGTCTGACCATTTAGTAATAATAGCTGGCTGATTTTCGAATGGTGTGCAGTTTCTTGTGACCACTACTGGGTGCCCCCCCCCCCCCCAGAGAGGCCTGTCAGACCATCACGTGCCTCTCAAAGGGGGTGCGGCAGCAGGCGGTAGCCAGGAGGTGTCACTGGGTGACCTGTGCTTGTGCTCAGACATCCTGATTCAGACACACAATCCAGTCTCGCATTCTGCTTCTTCAAAGACCAAAGTTACAAATGAGACTGATATGCCCACTAACATATCTTGTGATATGTTGTGTGTGTAACATATCATGATGTTGTGTCATGGTTTGTACAGGGAGTCCCCAAGTAGTGCATGTGTTCACTATTACAAACCATTGTATTTAACCAGCATTTTTAATACAATAGGCTTCATGGCAATCTGTGCGTAAGTATGAACTGTACGTAAGTGGGAGGTTCCTAACCCAGGGAACGTCTGTAGCTGCAGGCTACTGCTCATTCTCAGGGTCTTCATCACTTTCGCAGCTCTTTTGGATACGGACACAGCCAACGTACTGTACCCCCTCCAAAGGCACAGCCAAACACAGAGAAATATCACAGGACACACAGGAACAGCAGCCCAGGGACCGTATTCTAACCCCAGTAGGAATTTTACAGATCTCATTGGCACTTAACAAGCCCTGCTTAACGAGCCCCACTTAACGAGCCCCGCTTAACGAGCCCCGCTTAACGAGAGATAATCCTCAGTAATTTGATTCAGACACCAGCGACAGCCGCCGGCAGCACCGCGCTCCATTAGGGACACAAAGAAATAAACAAAGTGTGCTTTAATTGTTTTAACCCTACAGTGCCACTTGTAAGGATCCGCACTCACAGTTTGTCACTGTGACACACGCCCGCTGTCACTGCCCCCCGGCCATTTCCCCATTTCCCCATTCCTGGACTGGAGGGAAAAGTATTGTCCAGAACTGAAATACAGGGGAACACTGATCAGAAGCTTGCAGAATATCTACTCGAGCTGATGAGTCCTCTCTCATTAGTGGGACGGCCCCACGCACTTGGCGTGAGGCCTATGGCTTGGACGGCTAATTAACAGGAGTGGCGTTCTCTCTCGGCTGCCTGCTACGCTCACCACGATCATGCCGCACATGTGTTGAGCAAGGACAAAATCTGTTTGCTTATACCGCCAAGGGGACTTTGTTTAGACCGGCACAGATCGGCGGTACCTGAGCGAGTAACGTGCTGTCGATGCATAACCGAGAGACGGTTCTCCGTTCCACGCAGCTAGGCATGACTACGGCTCCGTATGGGCACTTCTGAGGCCGGTGTGGACTCTGCCAGTGAGACCCGCCTTGGCCGTCACACAGGGTCTGAGTGGAACTGAGTTGGCATGTGATTCAAGGTAATTTTTCTCTACAAGGACTGGACCGAGGTTAACATGGTGGAAACTAGAATGGAGCTAAACCCACCCCCGAAAGACCTTAAGTCGGGGCTGTCCAAGAAAAGCCTGTGAAGGAGTGACCCCAAAATCACCCAACACCCAGGGCAACGCACAGAGCCAGTTTAGGGTGTACTCTACTCATGGACTCACATTTCCATAGTGTGTGATTATTTCTTTGCTTTGCTCTCCATTGATATATATAGGGAAATCTCATGACGGCCTTAATCCCTACCCACCCCTAACCTTATACTTAGGTAACCAAACCAAATATGACACTTTTGGCATTTTTAGTTTGCATTTGATTTAGTTTGCATTTGATTGCATTTACAGATCTTTGTGGGGACCTGAAAAATAGTTTAACAGGTTTTTATGAAATTGTGGGGGAAATTTAGTCCCCACAATGTAATATAATCTAATCAAGGACACACACGCACACACACACACACACACACACACACAGGCATGCACAAATCCCTAAGCCCACGTAATGTATTCCACAGCACACCTTCAGTATTTGTGGAGAGGCTTCTTTGTGTCTCGAGTTAAATTTAAAGGTGAATCATTCTAAATATACCCTGGGGATCCGGGCAACACAAAACGATAATGGATGTGTGAGAGTGTCTGTGTATCATAGTGGGGCAGCACAGAGGGAAAAGGTTATATTCTGTTCCTCCGTCTCTCTTTGCTTTTACTGCACCCGCAGTGATATTAAACAGGCCCAGTCCATGCTCAGCTATTTAACTGAAGAACAGGCAATTGCATGACTAATTTCCATTAGACATAAGTAGAAGCAAATGCAGAAGGTTTTGAATAACTATTTGAAAAAAATGAACAAAAAATCACAAATGACAAAAAAAATATCATGCCTTTTCATAGTTTACCTGTCACTCCCCTAACTTTGCAGGATCGAGGCTATAAACCAGTAACTGGCGTGAAACAGCTGCTTAGTCAGCCTGTAACCTTGTAACCTATCCCAGAATTCTGCACCAGTCCCATCGACTCGACAGACCGACCTGCAGTATCAGCAGAACCCTGTCATCCAGCACAGTGTGGTTGTTAACCAGCCAAATGTAGCACGCCCCCTGGAGGTGAGCCGGGGGCCCATTCCTCCAGCTTGGTATAGGGTCCCATGCTAGTGCTGCCCTCCCACCTCCAGGCAGGTAGCCGCACTCGGGATTTGGCATACAAAACAGAGCTTGTGGGGACTGCTTCACTGGCACCAGCCTGGAACGGACACCGCAGGCCGAATGTGGTTTCTCTGAGGTCGTAAGGTGAGTGTGGCTGGCTCCATCTGCCGGAACGCCCCCCCCCCCCTCCCCCCCCCAGGAGCTAGATTGTGGTGCTGCATGCAGTCACACAGATATACTTCCTCGTTTGGCAAACTGTCCTTCCGTATAATTTTATTCCTCCATGGAAACATAGCCAGGCCTGCCTTCTTGGGGGGACTACTGGGGAAGCTGTTGCAGGCCAATGCCCGATGGGGGGAGGCAGGTGGGATAGGCTGTGGATCATGGGACCCAGTTGGAATAATTTTCCCAGGCCGGGAATTATGCTCAGCAAGCCTGTACTCAGCATCAACTTCCATCTCCGGTTGGTGCTGACTGATGAGTCGCATAATCACAGAGCTCAAGGTAAAGTTGCAGTATTAAAAATCAATGTGATCTTCAGCTTAGAAAGTACAAATCCAGATCAAAGTTCTGTTTCAACCAGCCAGATGAGTATAAAGAGGCACAGTCTCAGAGGACTCAACTGGTTGGTTGAAACAAAACCTTGGTCTGGATTTATACTTTCTGAACCTGAACTTCCCACCTGTCTGTGTTGGATTACTTTTGTCAGTAACTTCCCCAACACTGGACGGGTCTGAGATAAATCATTACGCTTTAACTCTACCTCTTGTCCTAGTTCCGGCATTGAAAGCAGAAGGTTCTGGAAAACGCCAGTCTGATGTCAAAGGTTGAGCCACTGTGGAATTGCAGAGCTGTGCCATCTTCATGAGCCCTGGAGGAAAGCCCAGTACACCCCATAATGTTACTCAGCTGTCCCAGAGCGGCAGAGCATGCTGGGTAGCAAAACTGTGACCATGGCGACAGCAGCCCCCGGGCCCGAGCTGGGAGCCCGGACTTGCTCGGACCCGGCACACGTCTATAAAAATGAAATGCAGGTGGAGAACTAAAAACCACATTAAGATGTCCTGTTGCTATTTTTATAAATCCTATAAACCAAAATGCAAATAACCGCTGCAGAAAGTAGTATTGTATAAATGCACACCCAGCACCTGTGACAGTTCCAGGCTCCTGGCACCCCACCCAGGCCCCCACCCTCCTCGTGACCTTGGCTCACCATGAATGCAGTAGCAGTTATGGAAGTTGTAAGTGTGCCTGCATGAGTGGACAGTTTCTTTGACTACGCTGCTCCAATCAAAAAAATGTCGAGGCACGCCATATAAACCGTAAGCTGCACGGCAAATGTAATTAGCAGTCCATCAGAAGCACATTGCTGATTTGTTTGAGAAGTGCATTTTAGCTCCTTTGCTAATCTAGCCGAATCATCACTGCTGGTTTTGCCCCCAGTATGGCGCCTGCTAGCTGCCCCGTGCCGCCAAGCCAACAAGCCCAGTGCCAAGGACAGCCGGGGGGAGCAGATGGGCTCCAACACAACAAGTCAGGGAGCCAAGCAGCCTGCTCATGCGGCGGGGCGCCCCCTGCAGCTGGAGCTCACTGTGCTTGCAAAGGTATGGCCAGTTGGGGAGGATGGCAAGAGCTGGAATGGAAGAACAGCTTCATCCGCGGTAACTGTTTTTAACTGGAGGATGTGGTGGGGAACTTCACAAGGCGAGGTTATGACACCTTTTTAGAGAGATCCGTGGGTGATGTTAGTGCTGAAAAAAACAAAAAAATGATGTTATTTTCCCAGAGAAAACACTGCAATGTGGTCGCTGGCATGGGCATGGAGCATAGCTTTACTGGGAGCGCGTTTCATCGTCTGGGGCTGCCATCAGACAAGCGTGCCCTTCAGCCCTCGAAATAGCAGGCCGGGGCGAGACGACGAGAGCTGGAGCGCGACGGGAGGCAGCAAGCCGGAAACGGGCGAGCAGAACGGCGCCAAGCCGCGCGGCAAAGGATCGATCTCGCCGACATACGCCAAAGGAGGCGGCCTGGCTCGATCTGCTTCAGCGGGCATCAAACCGTAAATACAGTGCCCGCCTGCTGAGCAAAAGCAGAGAAGGCGTGGGCTTCCTAAGCTTTAGGAAGATGGAGGCAGGACTTGCGTTGAAGGCTATGTTGGGTTGCCAGCGCTATCTGGGAGAAACGTTAAAGAACGTCACACCACTGGAGGACGGCTGACCGGTGTCTGAAGGAGGACGTGTGTCAGGTTTTCCACGATGACGCTGATCTTATTAAATTTCCCAATGCCGAGAGTGACAATGACTCTGAAGGAAAGGCATCCCTGACGATTGTGTGCAGAGGATGTGAGATGGAGAGACGGGGATGTCAGAAGGGATCTACATCACGCCCACACCCAATGATCAAGGCACATCTGTGCTGGGGTTATGTGTCCTTCAGGGACCAAAGTGACTCCTTGAACTTTCCCCACCTTTATCCAGCACCAAAAGAAAACAATAAGAAGAATTAAGGTGTGGAACACTGGGTAGCATAACTGAGCGGTTAATAATCTAACCCTTTGATTGAAAGCTATACTGCTCTCTTCAGCAAGGCTTTCAAGCTATTTTGGTAAAAGTTATCTGCTACATAACCATGGATAAAGCGCTTCTCCCAAGAGCAGGGAAGGCTGGTGCTCGTTGACCTTGAGGTCCTTCTCCACCTCAATGTTCAACCCATCAGAGCTAATCCACAGCTCCCTTTTCCAGAGGTGTTGATTTCAGGTCCAGAGAGTACAAATCCAGACCAAGATTTTGTTTTAACCAATCAGTTGAGTAAAAAGAGTCACAGTCACAGAGTCTTCATCTGGTTGGTTGAAACAAAATCTTGGCCTGGATTTGTACTTTCTGGAACTGAAATCATCACCTCTGCCTGTGAAGACTGTGAGGAACAATCCTGACTACCGGACAAAAGAGTAAATCTAGTACTGGACAGAGAAACATAAACACAGAGGGAGATGTAATGGGGAGTATGGCCAGTCCCCAAGATGGTTCAGGCATTAGGAGTTAGTAACACTGAATGAGTATGCTGATTGAGTACCCTCAATATGAGTACACACACTGTCCTGCCACATATCAGGGAATGCACATAGTTATGAATAAAAATGAACATCTCAGTCTGCCCTGGGCTGTAATTATTACTTCCTATTATGTGAGATGTTCGTCTGAGTTAAAGCAGGGATTGTCTCCTACTTTGTAAAGCCAGAGTGCTTCAAGACAGAGAAAGGGGCATTATGGGTATGCCGGCGGGATGAATGTGAATGCAGACAGCGGGATGAGCTGAGGAGCTGCGGGCTGGCCAATGTGACATTGAAGTGTCATTCATGAAAAGTTAAAATACCCAAACGAGGACGTTGGTTAGCCGGCATGATTCGGGGGGGGGGGGGGGGGGGATATTTTAGGGGTAATGGGGGGGTTTATTTTGGCAAAAAAGGTTAGTGGTTAATTTTATGAGTGCACCCAGGAACACA
>JABFEA020000002.1:20081614-20107820 GCA_019775915.2 Cyphomyrus plagiostoma
AAGAGCACTGTAGTTGTACAATAACAAAATTTATCCTCAAAAATACAACTTGCCTAATAATTGTGCACACAGTGTATTAGTCTAGCATCACTGCAGGCTCCCATGTTTGGTTGCTCTGTGAACATGGAGATGGCTGATCCTACTGTTACAGCCTGGACGCAGGACCTCAGGATTCTCCTGCTTCAAAGCGACTCCTGATTTCAGTGGTCGCCCTTCAACAATTCCCCGCCTATGGTTGCCTCGTGCCATCCTGAGGAAGGACAAGTCTCACGAGGGGACATCTCCGAGCATCGACTCGCATGCGCTGGCTCCGCCTCTGGCTCAGTAAGAGCGTACCAGCCATTCTGAGCGCTTTTCAAGAGCAGCTGAGATGCCTGGTTACTGCAGGAACGGAACCTGACCAGCACTGTGACCTTGGAGCAAACACAGCCACGTGCCAAGGAAACAGTTACATAAGGGCGCTGTCACTGCCTCCGCCACCGCTGTCACCGCTGCTGCTGCCAGAGTGAAATTAAAACAACCTCTTACTTTTGTTTTCATGATATGGCCTGACCTCCCAGTCTTACCCTGAGCAGATCATCTAATACAAACCCCAGGCTCTCTGCCTCCCGCTTCAGCAATTATGTTTGAATAGGAAAACTGAAAATAATAATAATAATAATATAAAAATATTAAAAGTTCATTGCAGGCCTCCGTCAGAAAGGGTAATGCATTGCAGTAAGTGATTTTCATTAGGGGAGTGAGACAGTCTCATGAAAATTCACATTCAAACAATGGTGAGCGAATGAAACAGCAACTTCAAAATATCGGTGAAGCTTATAATCTTGGGTGGAGTAACTTGAAGGGATTCTTTGAAAGCCCAGGGTTTGGACCACGTGTCATATTTTAAGGTTTGAGCGAGGCTAAAAAGTGGCAAATCTCACCAAGAATTCAACACAGTATATTTTTTCCCCTCTGTGCTGAAAAGTGTGATGAGTGTGACCGAAGCAGGCCAAGCCAAGCCTAGAAAACCTCACAGGAAGACCATGTTTACTTTGTTAAGTTGCATAGACTTTTGTATGTCTAGGTCACAGGCCTCAGGGCTACAATATGCCAAATATATACCAGATGTGCTCATTGGAGCCATGGGTTGGACTGACAACCTCTGTGGACTAATGATCTTTCAAAAGCTTCTCCTCATTGTGTCAGTCCAAGCTGGATCATATGGGTAATTGTTTAAGGGGCACCCTGTTTCGGGGGATTGGACTGTCATTTTGTGCCACGTGCCTCATGCGTCAACAACATCCATGGTCCACCATGTGACCGCTCGTGAAATCCTGATATCCCCTGAGGAAAATAATACAGCTGTAATATTTATAGGCACCTTAAGACCTGCACTTGACCTCAATTGTTAATTTTATACAATATTAAAATCCTAAACTTCAAATACAACCATAAGAAGGGATATTATGAAGCCATCAGTATAACGGTGAATGATCAGAAGGATCAACTTCGGTCCTGCATAATCACGTCTATTCAGCAGTAGTCTTTCAACACCCCTCTGGGAAGTTTTATGGACCAAATCATTTATCACCAGCACTTGTGCTAATAAGATGTAGTTCTAACCCTCCCCGCCGAATCCCAGATGGAGAAACCCTGGGTGAATTTTGAACATCCACAGAACGGCCATACCTGCATGAGGGCCAGGTGATGAGCATTTGAGGGCCCTTCTGGCTCATGGACATTTGCAATGTCTGAGGGAGCTCCCTATCATTGCCATATGTTCAGAGTGGAGAAGATAACAATCAGACTCTGTGAAGTTTAAGAGCTTTCACTGGTATGAATTCACAAAGAAAGACAGCAACAACACATAAATGGAATAAAAATGACTAGGACAGTAGTAAAGAAATCACAAGCATGCGTTCAAGTGAAACCAGGGACAAAATGGATATGGGAGGCAGTGCTCTGCTTGGTTTGGGTTTGGCCCTGTAAGCAGAGGCTGGCCCACACTACAGTCCCAAACACTTACATCTGCTGTGCAGCCTCTGTGAAAAACAGGACGAACGCTAATTAAAGGGGCAGCCTCATCTGGCATACTACAGTGCTCACACAGTAACTATGTTAACATGCACAGCCTAGTCGAGCTGTGGTTATAGCTCAACTACGCCACGACGTGAATCAAATTATTGAGCGGGGTATTTCTGACTATGCTACAATAGGTAGCGATTTTGCTCATTTCAGCTTGTTAGTATTTGGCTTTTTCTGGTTGACCTATTACGGCACAGACATAAAAAAGAAAATAGAATCATTAATAATGGATGCGTGTACAAATGAAGTGACACAAGCTTTAATTGGCGATCTGGTCAGAAGAACAGATACAACAAGATCAGGATAGCGTAGCAAGAGAAAGTATTTTGTATAATATACTATGACAGCACGGTATTGCAAATGTTTCAGATATTGCAGTGTGATTTTGTTGTAATAAATATTGGGGTATTTATGAAACAACAAAGAAGTTCAACATAAGTATCTCAAGAACAAATCTAGGAGTGATTTAAACAGCAAGGATGAAGGTGATTATGATTCTCAATGAATGCATGCGGCAATCATTAAAAAGCAGTGGAGGTCAACTTTAACCCGACTTTTAAACATACTAGATTCTCTTAAAAATTAATTATCTTTAGCACTGCAAAACTTGCTAGGTTTTTTTCTTGTAACAGAGTTAAAATGTCTTAGTTAGACTTAAATTTCCTGCACTATGAAATTCATAGCAAATTGAAGGTAAGAAAAAGCCTGATGCTAATCTATTTTACGCGTGATGTAAGAATTGCATGTGCACAACACACATAAATATTGTACGTCATCCAGTCCTACTACAGCCATTTTTCAAATTCAATACAGGACACCATGCCAGCCACTCTGATGTCAGTTGATGCCTGTACCAGTTTTTACACCCGTAGAAAACCAACACCTTGAAGTATCATACTTTTGGTACCTACTTAAAGTACCAAAAGTACGGTACCTGGAGCAGTGGAAAAACAGCCTTTAGCTGAGCAGCGAATTGGACAGATTTACAGCGCTGTACATTTCACACGTGCTGTACGTCCTCTGCTGTGCTTCAAGCTTCGTCTGTGTACCGATTTCTTGTTACTTCCGGGTAAAAGCCCAGGGGGAATCTGTAGAGCGTGTGCAGAGAGCCGATCCAGTTTGAGTCCGACTGAACCTGTACATGCAGGATTAAATCCACTCCCACTCACATTATCTGGGTGCCTTAGTCTGACTCACTAGATTCGATTTTGTACAATTTCAGTCAGACTAACGTGTTTACATGCACTTTAAAAGTCCGGTTTTAGTCGGACCAACACAATAATTTGATTCTCTTAGTGTGCATGTACATGTACTCAGTGTTGGCACCAGAACTCTGACTGCAGGACCCAGGATTTTCACAGGGCGGCACCATAAGTGTTACCAGGATGCTACAGCTATGTGGGGTGGGCAACAGGATTTGAATTGAGTCAGGCATCTTAGACCTGGGCTCCTGCCCCCTGACTATACGCTCATGTTAGTCTGACTGTGGTAGCTCATAGTTTACTATCTGTGGTGCTTAGGTTAGAATAAGCACTTTTTCACAGACCTAAATTTGAGGTTTACCTCACAGACAGGTCGATGAAAGAATAGATTTAGACACTTGGCCGAATCCCCAGGAAATGCCGTGGGCATGGCTGAATTGGCCGGTCACAACTTACCACAGTGCCTGTCCATCTCGTCTACCAAACACCCCTCAATCCATTGCACCCGCAACCTCGCTTAACACCATAAGGTGTCACGTGTGCCGAAATCTCCGAAGGGTACGGGGTGGATAACACGGACAAGAGCGATTCTAGCTGGCTGTCTGAGAGGCCAGCATACACGCTTCCCTGGGTATATTTAACCCCAGAGAGAATATAGCTACAGACTATAGCACTTTGCCCAGGCGAGTCTGGACCGAGTCAAAGAAAACTTCACATGCAGCGTGGGGCTTTGAAAAAGCGGAGATGTCAAACAAGGTTACAATTCCAGAATGCGAACGGCAGTAAGTCTCACTATTCAGACCCTCTGTTTTGCATTTGAGAGCTGACGACTGGAACACACGCTGCACGCCCATGCAGACACGCATGCAGAATCTTATTTTAGCTGATATGCAACCTGCTTAACATGAGGTGCCTTCTGCTGTGGGCCACAGACTCACCTGCTACCCACAGCGACACCCCGGAACCTCCTGCCCAGCTGCACTCTGAGTGCGCTCTGAAACCGCCGCACCACCCAAGCCACTGTTCCCTCAGGACGAACAAGCTGACACAGGTGAAGAAGGACTGTAGCCGGGTGCATGGTGGAGGCAGCTGAAGAGGGACGGGTGCAGGACGTCCTCTGCTACAGGCGGAGATGGCTGGTTCATCCAGACCAACCACTTGTGTCCCCCACTCTTGTCATCTTCAGAAGGAGCTGTCAAGGATGAGAGCACCGGCCTGCCTGGCTGCTGAGTTGGCCTGCCAGAAGCCCTCACTGAGTGCACAAACAGGAAGAGATGTCTCACGGCTCTGAAATACCAAGGAAAATCTGCAGGGCTGAATCAAAGCTTCCAAAAAGCCCTTTGGTGTTCATGTGAGACACATCTTTATAAAGCCTTGCTAGGTTATAGATTATTTTTGCTTTCCATAACCTGCATGCTAACTTAAGCAGAAATAGATTCTTTACAAATCTCAGAATCCAAATAAAGAACGCACCAGAGAACAGTTGGAAACCATATGTGATCAAACACGTTTCAGAGCAGAACGCCAGTTTAATACACTGGAAAGTAACTAGAACAAATTGATTAAGATTGCTTGAGAGCTATTGGAAAACACACTGGCTGAACACACAGGAGAAAATAAATGACTGAACATTGGAGAACTCCTAGAGAACATATTGACTGAACACAATGATGAACTCACGGATAACACATTGACCGAACACAATGGAGAACTTGCAGATAGAACAGTGAATGAACACAATAGAGAATTCATGGATAACACATTGACTGAACACCATGGAAAACTCACAGATAACACATTATACAAGTCAATTGTATAACATGTCATTCGATGTAAGAACATTTATTTGTGTAGAAGAGAATACGGAACAGCAGAAGGGATTTTGCTTATTTTGGATTACACCATGATATTTGCGTATTAAAAGACAAGAGCTTTGAAAGCTTTGGGTGTTTTGTATAACAACATGTAAAACCGTTTGTGTTTGTCAGTGCAGAACACATTGTCTTACTGACATATACAAACAGCGGTAGAGGTTTTCTGGTGTAAAATGTCACTAATTTGCTTTTTATAGCATCTACTCAAACAGTGAGACCCGTTTCAAATTTTTCTTAAGGAAATATGGTCCAACTTGTTACTGGCAGTTAGAACATCTGCTTTTTAATTCCCCAAACTCATCCATGTTTTTGAGATCAAGGCTGATATGGGTTTATTTTTTTATCATATACTGAATTCTAGATGTATGTACTCCTTTCTCCATCCATCCATCCATGTTCTGTAACCACTTATCCTATTTAGAGTTGCAGAGGTTTGCACATATACGTTTTTTCTTTCAAACATAAACAACATTTATTCTTATTGCAAGAAAGTAAAATGTGGACGTTTATATATTTATGCAGTATGTTACATCTACATGACCATGAAGGTGTGCACACTATTCAGTATACTTACAGGGCCCATTGCCCCCCCTAGTGTGGTGACTGTTTGTGGCCAACAAGGGTCTCCATGCCTCAGGGGCCCCACACTAATCTGCTCGGAATGGCGGTAAACTCTGCCACTGGTGCTGAACAATATGCTTTTTTTCCCTGTTTACATAAAGTAGAACTTAGTCTTGTCGATATATATTTTAACAAAGCATTATTAAATTGTTTACCCCGTCAATCGAGTCTCTGCAGAAAAGAAGACATCTATTGACATTCATGCTGTCTATAGAATTCATCCACCCATCTATCAATCATCTGTTCCCCCATCCGTCTTCCTGTCACTTATCCAGTACAGGGCTGCTGTGACTCTGTCCCAGGAAACACAGGATGCGAGGGTAAGGACTGCGTGTGTTTGGACAGAGGAAATGGGGGAAAGGTTCTTCAGGAACTGGAGGCGAACCCAGAACCCTGTCGATGTGAGGTTACAGTTCACTGAACTTTACGTATTGAACGCTTGGGTCTTCCGTCTCTTCTAGCTTTATAAGCTGCTGCATCAAGATAGAGTACAGGCAAAGACTTCTGGGAAAAGGAAGGGAAGAAGACGCGGACTGGCCTAGCTAGGCTGGATTACCTATTACACAGAGGATGTAACTATTGAGTTTGTTATTCCTTGGGTGAGGATTAAAGTCATCGTCTTTCAGCCGGTCATGTTCTATCTAAGAAGCGAAACAGAATTTAATAGAAGCAAACATAGAGCCATACAGAACTGTTTCTGTCTGCAGGGCAGTCATCGCTGACAACACGGTGCAATTAGATGCAACTCAGAGACTATGTGGTCATGGCAAAACATGACATTAGCGTGGACCTTTTTTCCATTAAAATAAGACGTGACACCAAAAGAAATGGGTTAGGACACCTGTTTGCACCTTTGAGAGAAGCCGGATATTTTCCCCACCAGGCATAATAAGGGAAAAAAAAGACCTAGTATGGGATTTTACATACAAAAAGAAATAATAAAAGAAAAATTATAAATGGAACAGTATGGCCCTTTTTACGTGAGTGGGAAAAACCTTAGAAATAATTATTCTCCATTGGAGTAGCAGGTTATCCGGAGTTCAGGCTGGACGTGTTCAGTTCAAATGCTGTATTTTCATTTTTTATATAAGAAAACAACCCAGTTAGGCATGACAGCACACACTGGGCTACAGCTAGATGTCATCTATTCTGCCTGACAGAGCTCGCATCAAAACGACGGGGGAAAAAAACAGAGAAACAAAACAGGCAGTCTCCCGGCATGAGGCGCGTCCCGGAGCAGACGCACGGCATGTCCACGAAAGCAGACCGCCAATTAAAGGCATTGTCCCAACGAGTATGGCGTAATTACTGACTGGGGGGAGGGGGGGGGAGCGGTGTACCTATAAATATGCGAGAGCCACAATACCAATGGGAAGGATAAGGGGCGGGGGAGACAAAAGCCAACCACTGCAACAGTGTTGGAAAGCTCAGGAATACCGAACACTTATACTTATACGCGGGGTGGAGAACAACAGGAATGTATGGAGAACAACAGCCTACAGACCGCAGCGTGGCTTCTGGCTACAGGAGAGGTACCACATTTGGAATTTATAATTTGGCCAAGGCAGGTCTGCGAGGCGAGCTGGGTCACTGGGACCAGGGCGGGGAAGGTCCACGAGGTTCTAAGTGCTGCTGCGGATTAGTAACAGATCTGCATTATAGCTTAAGAGTTCTCTTACTGCCCCCGGTACACTGGTGCTGAGGAACCTCCTGCAAGGAGCGGGTGCGAGGCCCCCACCAGCTGCGTGGGATTGGCCAACACGGCCCTAACTGGTGCTTCCTAAAAGCACAGCTGATATATACCCTGGCTGATGTTACCCCCTGCAACCTGGAAGAAATACATTTCCTTTACAGCAGCTGAAGCTACAAGTATCAAAATACGAAAATACGACAGTGACAGTTGACTTCGCTGTGACACTGTGGTGCATCAGGACCTTCAGTTCAGCTCCTCCTGCTATTAGGTGGGTTTGGGGGGGGGTGACCACTCATTAGCCTGCTATGATAGGGCTGGAGGGTGCAGGATAATCAGGGGCACTGAGAGTGCAAAAGATGTGTATGTCAGTAAAACATACAGAGTGAGGGCGATTCGTAAGCAGCACCCCCCCCCACACACACCTGAACCATGAACCATGAACTCCATCCTCACCGGCTGCGGACTTATTTTTGACTGCATCTCCAGTCATATCCATCCAGATCAGGGCAGTGATCCGGAGATCTCGCCCACCATCTCTGTCGCCTCCCGCAGCCATCAGACAGTGAAAACGCTGCATGCCACTGTCTCCAAACCTGCCGGGCTCTGGAGCTCCTGACCACCCCCCCCATCCTTCTCTCGTCTGGCAGACTATGGCTGCTCAGGGTGACAATTAGCGTGCTGAACAGGCGGGTCCTTCCTCGTGACTGTCATGGCTCAGGAGGCCAAGGCAAGGGAGAGGGGCTCGCGACCCCATGGATATACCCCTTCCAGACAAGACCACCACCCCCCGGAGTCTCTCATGATCCGCATTCTGAATCCGCATTCGCCGTTTCCCTGGGGAGGACACTCTTCCTCAGCCTCGCCCCTGACAACGGATATTCATGGGCTCAGTGTGGCCACAAGGTACCAGGGCGACGCCAGACACCAAGCCACCAGTAATTACCTACGATTAAAAAAAAGACAACAAAGAACAAAGAAGGCCGGGTGCTCATGTTCATTAGCTCCCGTGGTGCAATGGCACAGCTTCTCGGCGGAGACCTCTGTCTTTATACAGCACCGAGGCTCAGCCCAGTCTGAACATTTGAGCCAATGTTAAATCACTAATAAGGGTTTTTCTCCTTAACATACTAGCCTTTCGTAACACAGTTACGGCTGGGACTCAATTTCCGACTTTTATTTTTTTCTAAAACACGATATTATCGAATCCTCTCTTCTCTCTTCCCTTGATTTAAATGAGCGGTGAGCTCATCCCCAAATTAGACATGTAATAACACTGTCATTTAATAAACGGCCAAAAGGTCCTTTTCTCATCGAGATGTCTGACACCACGATTGGCCCAGGATATACTCTCCGAGCTGGAAAGACTTCAACAGTACATTTCTGGGTCAACGGTGACCAATGATAGCTTCCTCCATCCATAGATCTATCCGGCCTCTTATTCAGTGCAGGGTAATGATCAGTCTGGAGGCTATCCCAGGAAGTACAGACCACAGGGCAAGGGACACCCTAGATGGAAAGTCTATAATGGTAGGTCTATAACTAATCATGTTATACAGGCTATGGCAGAGAGAAACTATGGTATTAATCAAGCCAATGATCGCACCACTGAAAAATCAGAAAAATATCTCAGGTTCAGAATGGAAAGAATCTGTTCTACCAGATGAGGTGAAAACTCAAAGGCCTCAAAGTTGTTTAATTATAACACTAAACCTGTAATAATTTACTCCAGACATGCTGTGTTTTTTAACGCTGGGAATCCAATGGAATATTATATTACAGACATTTAACTCACGGCATCATCCATCGGGTTGTTATGTAAATATGCTCTTAGACAGACTAAATCCTCACAGCTCCTTTTCGGGATTTGGTGGACAGCACAGACATCCCTCGGGGCAGCAGTGTGACTGCCGCTTGCTTACCGGAGGCTGTGAGGCTATTTCGTTGACTCAGTCTGCTGTGGGTGGGGCACTCCAGAGATGCACCTGATTAAGGTTCGATTTCCCAGCCCCAGGTTCACAACACAAAGCCCTATGGGAGGCCTTTATTTCACTGTGATAGCATTGCCTGCCTGACCCCCCTTCTTAGTGGCCCCTCCACAATACACACTCACTGGGTTATTACAGGAAGTGATGATTCTGTAGTTACACCTTACATATGTTATGTATTTTATATACATGCTGAAGTTTGTAAACATTATTTGATTCATATAGTGAGTATTGGGCTGTTTTGCTGGGGGGGGGTCTGTGACAGTAAACTTCTCTGAATATTTCTCCATTAAAGGGCTCTTATTATAACCATTTTCATTGTATTATTTTTACATATTTAGTTTTATGCATGTTTTTATGCATTTTTTTTTTTATTTTGGGGGTCTACAAACCTTGAGTGCTTCCGTGTTCCAAAAGACATTATTTTTTTTTCATACTGTACATCTCTATTCACTATTTATAATTCTGTTACAGTTTTAAGCCCCACCCCCTATGAGCCCAGTGGGGTCTAATTGGTGTTAATGGATGTCTGAATGGTCAGCTTGCCCTAAACCTTCTGCCTCTGTCTGGCAGTCTGCAGACAGATCCTTGCAGGAATGCAGCCAACACAGATTGTGTTATGAGGTGACCTCACCATGTCACAGAAATAAGACCTGGAATTCCTACAAGGTGTTTCAGGCAGAATAGAGAAGAGTAGTTTCTGTGGTGAGAGTTACTGCATTTGGCATGTAAGCATAAAGCTAAATAACACAGTAAAGGAAATGAAACAACAGAAAAGCATAATAGGGCCCATGTAAAGAATGAAAGCCTGTAAAGGAAGACATTGTGGACAGAAAAGATCCAGATTCAGAAAGCTGAGGGATGGCGGTGGGAAGTGTGTGGACCAGTGTCACACTGCAGCACGGACGCAAGACTGTCCGGTGGTGTCACACTGCAGCACGGACGCAAGACTGTCCGGTGGTGTCACACTGCAGCACGGACGCAAGACTGTCCAGTGGTGTCACTGTGAACATGCTACAGGTAAGTGCCACGGCTCCCATAAAAGGAAAACGGATTAACAAACATGTTCTCAGACCTCCCCCCCACCCCAAAAAAATAAATAAAATACAGCATCACATCAAATTGATAGCTACCATTTATCAGTATCAGAGTTACTGATAGTCTTACTTCATAAACTCTAATAAAAAAAAACAACCAAGCGTGAGAATTTTTTACGATGACTTTGGGTGATTAGCATGAGTTGGGGTGAACGTCTTGTGGAGAGAGCTGAGTGCTGAAACCAAGAGATAACCGGAGACATTCAAACGAGCAAGACAGATACGGCCTTATTTAATGGCTATGCTGATGCAGACATGCAGGCTGTCCTGTCTCTCTACTCAAAGACACTCAGATCATAAAAATCTGCAATGAAGTCAGAGGCACAAGGACCCAAAGAAAGATGGGATTTGGTATAGTTGTCTCTCTAAAATCCAATATTTGTCTTAAAAAATAATGTTTATTTAAATACAGAACTTGTGTAGACATATACAATCTGATGAGGAGCTGCTGAATTGGTTTATACTCGATCCCAGGGCTACAAACTTGGCCAAAGTGACGATGACCTTCCCAAAACCTTCCACACTGAATTCTGCAAAGTCCAAAGGCAGCTAGGACCAAGAGCAGCATCACCAGCAAGATGCAAGCTTCCTTGAAGAGGAAGGAATTCCTCACCCTCCTAATAAACAAAATCTCACTCGGGTAACAGTTTGGTTAATAAGGACAGGAATTCTCACCAGAGGCCCCAATAATCAACCACCATCCTGCTTATAGGCAGGGAAAATGGGAACACAAGGATTAAAGATACGGAAACCTGTTTACTTCCCAGGACTGGCTCTGCTGTGCTTTACCGGAGTGGCAGTAAAGCAGAATTTCACATTAATGAATATCCAGGCACTTTGGCCTAAGGAGGGAGAGTCACACACATAAATGTGAGGGTGACTTCGTTGCCACAGGGAGAAGTGGCTCTTCACATGGAGCAGGAATGTGTTGCCCTAGTTTCAGTCAAGTGAAGGGTGTGACTCGAGGGGTAGAAAGCGTACCTTCACTCTGAAGCAGGTACAGACATGCTGACTGAAACGTCACAAATGCATTATAATCAGCCGACCCAACTCCCACTGACCGCTCCTCAAACCCGAGGTTGACATGGTAATGGAGAGGGACAACCAGGCGCTGTTGTTTGAGGAGATCAGAAGGGCAAGAGGGGTCAGGTCTGGGAGGGAGGGAATATGAGAGAGAGAGAGAGAGAGAGAGAGAGAGAGCAGGAGCCATACATCTGCTATCATTTTACGAGCACCCAGCTGCTCACTGCCACGTCAACAGCGAGGACGAGCCTGCGAGCAGTCAGGAGAGCCGGCAGGGGCTGTGCGTGTTAGAATGTCGGGGAGGGAGGGAGAAAAATCCCATAACCCCCCCCCCACCACCCCCTCAAAAAAAAACGCAGTGGAAAAAGAACCAGATCGCAAGCTGATTAACCTCAGAGTTAAACTGCACTGAACTCCCACTTTGCATCATGGCAGTTCATCTTCCCAGACTAAAAAGTGATGCTTTCACACAATAAGAGACACTGTACAGTTGTTCCCAGAAATAACCCATAAATTGAGCACAGATTCCAGATTACATTTCTATTCTGTGTATCTATGATGTGTATCGGAAGACACCTGCACTCATTTTACAATTCCAGCCTTAGAATGACATTTACCAATTTGTCTCTGACCCGAGCAGGACAATCATACCAATGGCATTGTAGACAACAAATCACACTGCTTTTACATTTTGTGCTTCTGTGATAAATGATCCTGTGAAATAATTGTATTATTAGTAAATCTGGGAAGTTTTTTCAGAAGTGGCGGCTGTACACTGCATGGGCAGTTTGTAAGGCGTCTTTCCGGCTCACCGTGTCGCTGTACGGTCACTTAGCGCCATCTAGTGGCTGAACCCAAAATGCGCCGGAATTCTTGATACAGCACAAACATCGTGTGAGCCAGTAAAGGCAGACGTTATCGATCCTTGGTCACAGCAACGAGAAGAAAAATCTGGAATAAAATTCAGCACCGTGTAATTGTTTCAGTTAATAATGGCTCACAAAATTTTCCTCTACAGATGTACAAAGTGGTCCGATCCTTAGGTTAATGAAAATTTTAAAACACAAGCAATCACTGCTAAAGACAAATAATTTGCATTCATTACATACTTAATAGGAATATTAATATTTTATAGGTTTTAGAAAACAACAAAAAGAGTGACATTAAGCTATTCCCACATTACACGTGGCCCTTCATTCAGGCACACATCAAACTCAAAGCTGGAAAAGTAAAGGCAGCACACAAACAAACAGATATAGAATTTATTGTCAACCATAAGTAGGAAAATACATAGGTGTAAAGGACACAAGGCGACCGGTCATCAACATAAAACTAGTTCAAAGGTAATCAAGAGGACTGCTAAGGGTTCAACAGAAATGCCTTGTTTACCATTCTGCCTCTTTACAATTCCTAATAATGATTTAAAAACAGCTGCCGTTTTTTTTTATTAACATTCTTTTTAAAACTTTGTGCAAGTGTTTTGCTGGTATTCCATGAATGGTAAACAAGAGTTGGTCCAGTGCATTTACATAGAGACACACATATTTAGAGAAGGCTGGAGGGAGAAGTCAAACAGAAAAGCACTTCCTACTAAATCAGTGTTTTCCAACCTGGCCCTTGTGGGACCCCTAGAAATCCACCAGCTGAGAGGGAGCAAAAAACGTGGACTGTCTGATAGGAAGCTGAGAGGGAGCAAAAAACATGGACTGTCTGATAGGAAGCTGAGAGGGAGCAAAAACGTGGACTGTGATAGGAAGCTGAGAGGGAGCAAAAACGTGGACTGTGATAGGAAGCTGAGAGGGAGCAAAAAACGTGGACTGTGATAGGAAGCTAAGAGGGAGCAAAAAACGTGGACTGTGATAGGAAGCTAAGAGGGCGCAAAAAACGTGGACTGTGATAGGAAGCTAAGAGGGCGCAAAAATGTGGACTGTGATAGGAAGCCGAGAGGGAGCAAAATCGTGGACTGTGATAGGAAGCTAAGAGGGAGCAAAAACGTGGACTGTGATAGGAAGCTGAGAGGGAGCAAAATCGTGGACTGTCTGGGGGTCCCTGAGGATCAGGCAGGGAAACACTGTCCTAAACAAACCATAACATAATGCTGGAAAGATGTCCACCAGAAAGTTGCTGTAAGAGCATTAAAATAATTTGAAGATCAGGTACAATTATTGCCAAGTATCTGAGTGCATGTGTGAAAATGGGGAGGTTTCCAGTCTACTTTGAGGGGGTGGGGTCTGTTCTAATATTGCAGGTCAACAACAAACATTGAGACAGTCAACTGACTTAAAAAAAAAAAAAAAAAAAAAAAAAAAAGTAGAAAAAAAGCAAAACTACAAACCCATTGGTCACCTTGTTATTCCTAGAGGGGATACAGCTGCAATCCAAATGAGTGACCAGTCAAGGGAGAGGACAGCCTCTCACCCATCCTGAACTACAGTGGGTTAGGGGCGGGGCCAAAGCTCATCACCGAGACTCACGACACAGAGGGGGCAAATCAGCAAGGTGACATCACCCATGTCACTATCTGCTGCGTGCTGCTTGCCAAAGAGGCGGAGCTTCCTGCCAATCCACTGGCCTGATGTGACTTGCCAAAGAACAGTTCAAGATACAGCTTAGAGATTCAAATTTGGCGACAATGACCATCCGTTCCCATGTATTGTCTCTGAAGCTGCACTTTTAATAACAGCCTTTTTTTTTTTTTTTTTTAAAGTGTCTTGAATCTCAGTTAGCAATCATATATATCTATATTAACTTGCTAACGTTTTCTTATACATATATTAAAAAAATATTTGGTTTAATAGTATGATTTAAAAAATGGGTAAAAATGACAAAAAAAACATCCAATCATAACACTAAATTCATATCTGCAACAACACAACCATTTTTTTTTAAAAAAGGAAACGGTACACCTTTTATTCACACTTTACAAAAGCTATCTCAATCTAATACAACACTACCAGCAATTCAAGGTTATTATAAATTGAACATTTTGTTTTCCAAACAAACCAAAAAAGGGGGGAAAAGGAGGAGGAGTGCAGAAATGAGCAGATCATAGACAAGGATGGCATATTTAAACTTTCCCTTGTTTTAATCCCTTCTCCATTTGTAAAAAGCAATTAAAATATGAATTTTTACATGAAGAAAAAAAAGTTTCTTAAAAAGGTGATCACATTTCTAGCTGCATAACAGATTTGTCTTAAGTACTTGCAAATCGGTTACTGGTTTAAAAACACAAACACCGACCCAGTTCCTCCATGTGATGTTCACTGTATGCTGAACAATGAGTGCATCTCATTTTGTTGAGCCAACTTGGCAGTCACCCGGGACCCTGGAGATGTGGATGAAACAACGCAGGTCTACGGAGGTCTGGCACATGGGACGCGGCCAGGGCTGCACATTCAGACATGGTTTCCGTCTAATCCCCAGCACGGTGTAAAGAACTAGATTCCCATCAGCACATTGGCTTCATGGTATTATACATCAAATGGCACAAACATAAAGAGGTGGGTGGAACTTTGTACAGATGAGAACAGTATGTGGATCCAAAGTTAATCTGAGCTGACTTATTTGGCTTCAAAAAGCAACTACCTTTTCAGCTCTCTGAGCTGTTCTGATCGGTGCAAGAACACGTGTGGGGGAGTGGGGATAATTACCTCACAAGAGTATTAAAAACCCAATGGAATGGCATGGCTGGGGTAGCAATAACAAAAAGGATCACAGAAGATCTTCAGGAGAAAAAGTGAAACGAGAAGCTGTGCAGGTGTTTGCTGGCGGTGCAGGAAGTGCAAGGTGCCCTCGTCCCCCCCAGCCCAAACACTGTAGGCAATGCCCAATCAACACCCACCCCAAAACTGACCACAGCAGAGCCCACATACTGACACCTGGAGCTGGGGCCAGACAGATAGACCACAGTCCCACCTAGAGAGATCAGCATGGTCGAGAATTGAGGATGGGGCTTGCTCTTCTGGACCCAGAGACACTACAATAAGGGGGTGTACACTTTAATCAAAAAGGCGAGATGGTGAAGCAACAGAAAAAGGGAGGTACAGCCAAGTCCCCAAAGTGGGTGGGGTATGGGATGCAGGCGGATGCACATCAGTATTCAGGTGGGCATAAGGGATGTGCAGCCTGCTCCCCAAAATGGGCTGGGGGGTGGGACATGGTCAGACCATTGTGTGCACCTTAGCGTTCGGGTGCACTAGAACTTCAAGGTAGCAAGTTTTCATACGGGGTAGGGGGTGGTTAAAAATGATAGAGGACACAGACCCTAGAGTGCAAACACAGCACCAGACACCTTCCACAGCTGCCCTTTTCATCTTTTGCACAAGCTGCTTGCTCAAATTCTTCTCATTCACAATAAATGGATAAAAACTTAGCCTTAATTTACAATACAATCATTTTTCCTCAAATCTTGTCCTAATTTCTTATAAGTACAAAATTGCCAGAAACCAGGTTTTATACAATCGTGTAAAGGCTAAATCCAAATGTAATATTTCATACAAACGTCCATGTGAAAAATCCCCTGGAGTGAAATGTGCACTTCATGGCCCATTTGGGATGGAGCTGAGGGGCTCGCTTACAGCCTCCAAGACAATGCTACTAATCTTTGTGTGTGTGTGTGTTTACACACACACACACACACACACACACACACACACACACACACACACACACACACACAGGTGCCCATGTGAGAACCTGCCAAACCAAAATCAGAAGGATGACCAGCAGTGGATCCTCGCCCACCCTAGAGTGGGCAGTGCTGGCGGACGCCCGTGATGTCAGGGCTCGCAGTGCCGAGAGTGATGTTGCTTCGGAGCTGCACCTCAGAAAGGATCCCGCCTCCTCTGTGTGCTCCCCGCCAAAAAGCAACCATCTCATACCACACTCTACACCACCATCCTCCTCCATTTCAAAGTATGGCGGGGTGGTCACTCAACCATGCATGGGCCAGCATGAGTTACAGCTGAATCAAGTGAATACCCAAACACAGGCCCCCAGAGAGGGAAAACTGGAGGTGACAGCAGCAGAAGAGCCGGTTTCAGCACCAAAAGCATAAAGGCAGAGATGTGGCTTGTGCCTCCTACACGACAAGTCATCACATGAGCAAAAGGGGCGTGCAGGGGGGGGGGGGGGCACAGACACATCTACGCTTCTGGTAAATAAAACGCTCCCTCCATCTGTGAACCCCGGCAAACGGTGTAAGCTGGACTGTGAAAGCTTAACGGACCTGGACTGGGGGTGTTTTTAAAAAAGTGAAATGAACAACATTTAAAGAAATAGGACAAACTCACTGTGTGGTCCATCAATGTATAACAAAAGAAACATGAATGTGGGGTGTGTATAGCAAGACACCTGACTGACTTTAGATTCTTCATTTAAAACGAATACAAACAATTAAAGGAAAACACAAAAATGATACATACAAAAAAAAAAAACAAATCCCTGCTGGCCATACCTCACACCTCTTATTGTATGACTTGAATTTTAAAGATTGTGTTCTCTTCTTCATTTGAGTTTTGAGGAGCGTGAGGGAGGTGGAGTTTCCCCAGAGGCTCGCGGGACTACCTGCGACCGGGCAGGTGAATTCCATTGATGGGCGTTGGGTAGGGCAGGACCAGCTCCAGTTGTGCATACAGGGAGAAGTGATCAGAAGGAATATGGGGGTGCGGGCAACCAGTAATATTGTTTTCAATGAGCCAGTGGGGATCGAGAGGCCCCAGGATGCCCAAGACGTTGAGGTGGGGTTTCGAATAGAAGATGTAATCAATCACGCCCTGTAAGGAAACCAAACATCAAGTTGCTAAGCAGACCCTTGATACTACTTTGTTGTTACAGGCGTACTCAAAATTTACGATAAAGGGTAGCGCCCGTTACCATTGGCTGACTCACCTTGAAGTCGAAGGTGTAGTTGGTGTAAGGCATCAGGCCGTTCTCGTAGGCGCTCTTCAGCTTGAAGCCGTGTGTTATCCTAGTGTTGGATGTGCCATTCTTGCCATTGCTGTTGAAGTTGGTCAGGCTGTCACTGTAGCGCAGCTCCTTGAAGTCTTTGTGGGTGCAGTCCACCCCACCAGTGCTCAGATACTCCACCACACCTGTGCCGGGTGGAGGTCAAGTGGGTGAGGGCCCCTCAAAGGAGTATGGTGGGCTAAAGTAAACACTACTAGGGTGACCATTTTTCAAGCTAAGGAATTTGATACTAAAAAGTACACCAATCTACCACTACTATTAAGACCCCACAAAAAGAGAGTGATATTGTGAAAGGGCAGATGTACTCCACACAGGACTTTCTGGGCCACACCAGCTGTTACAAGTCCCAAAGGTCAAAAGATGCCAGCTTGGTGTCAATATGGGGAGCTCCCTTTGAAGAACTGCCTTTCTCCCCACATCTCCAAGAGCTCCACTGCTTACCCGAGTCTGGCAGCGAGTTGAGGTCAGCACACAGCACGAGTGGAATGACATTGGCCTCCCCAGATGTTGAGGACAGCTTGAGGGTGCGAGTGGCCTTGTCCACAATGTTCTTCACCTCAGACATGAACATCATGGTCTGGACCAGCTTGACGTCTGAGTATTCTGGGTCCCAGTGCATGTGGGCGTTGGCCACCAAGAGGAGCTGCTTTTCCATTCCATGAAAAGACTTTCCAGCTGGAAGGAATGAGAAGGATCAACTCCAATGGAAAGTCTGCACCAATATCAGTACCAGCATCTATACCAGCACTTAAATTTATAATGCTTAAAATAAAATTAAAAATAAAAAAGATGCCGACCAATACTGAAAAGGCTTTTTCGGCCGGCAGCATGGGGTTGGACTCACAGGACATCTCCATCATCTCCTTGCGCAGCTCTAAGAGCACGGCCACACCAATATTGTCCTTCGTCATGACCCGGTTCAGCATGGCTTCTGAGCCCTCAGAGTTGGCCATGGCCAACTGGTTGAACTCCACTGTGTGCTTCTGGACGAGGCTGAACCTGAGGGGCACAGGGGTAAGAAGAGCCTGAGAAACAACAGGTTATCCAAGACATTAAAGGCATGATATAGCCTGAAATAAATGTTCCACCTCTAGTCAGTGAATCAACATGCCTAGTCAACAAGTCTCCAGACAAATACCAGCCCAGGAAAGAAAACTCACTTGTCCGCTTTGAAGAATACTGCACAACCATCGACATGCTTCCGGTCTGATTCTGACATGGTTCTGGCTCGTGACTTGGGACTGAAGAACCCATCGTAACCCTGTTCCTTTAGCTCAACCAGGAAGTAGTTATAGTACTGCTCTGTTTCCACTTCCTGTACATCAAGACAGGTGAATAAATCAGGCCCTGGCAAACACCGCCAGCAAAATGTTCTTTGTGCATTGCAAATTCAACTTTTCTTTATGTTATATAATGATCACTTGTTGATGTAATCACATTCAAAAGAGCACCAACAAAGATACACTATATTTCCAAAAGTATTGGGACAACCCTCAAAATCATTTAAATTCTGGTGTTCCAGTCACTTCCATAGCCACGGGTGTATAAACTCAAGCACCTATGCATTCAGACTGCTTCTACAAACATCACCAAGTGCAATGCAGTGATGTGTAAAGCACACCACCACTCGACTGATGCTAGAGCAGCGGAGACATGTTCTCTGAGGTGACAAATCACACTTCTCTGTCTGGCAATCTGATAGATGAGTCTGGGGTTGGTGGTTGCCAGGAGAACGGTACTTGGCTGACTGCATTGTGCCAAGTGTAAAGTTTGGTGGAGGGTGGAATTATGATGCAGGGTTGTTTTTCAGGGGTTGCACTTGGCCCCTTAGTTCTAGTGAAAGAAACTCTTGATGCTGCAGAAATCTAAGCCATTTTGGATGAATTCATGCTCCCAACTTTGTGCAAAAAGTTTGGGGGCCCCTTCCTGTTCCAACATGACTGAGCACCAATGCCCAAAGCAAGGTCCATAAAGACATAGATGAGCAAGTCTGGTGTGGAGGAACTTGACTGGCCTGCACAGAGCCCTGACCTCAACCCAATAGAACACCTTTGGGATGAATTAGAGCAGAGACTGTGAGCCAGGCCTTCTTGTCTAACATCAGAGCCTGACCTCACACACATGCTCTCCTAGAAGAATGGTCAAAAATTCCCATAAACACACTCCTAAGCCTTGAGGACTGCCTTCTCAGAAGAGTTGAAGCTGTTATAGCTGCAAAGGGTGAGCCAACTCCATATTAAAGCCTATGTGTTTAGAATGTGATGTCATTAAGTTTCGTGTGTGTGTAAAGGCAGGTGTCCCAATACTTTTAGTAAATTAGTGTAAGTTGATTACATAAATCACCAGCAGGTCCCTGGTCTGTCAGGGTCCTGCTTAGAAATAGGCCCACAGGGAGAAGGTCAAAGGTCACATTACAGAAGAGTGGGGGAAAACTACCTTCCTACAGCCCTCATTTATTCCAGGTAACGTATCAGAGATGCTGAGAAACCATCTGGCTCAGCTGTTGATGAGCACGCAACACAGGTGATGGAAGAACTCCCAGCAAAGGGTGTTAAAGGGCACTGTTGTCCAAAGGCAGGTTTTGCCCGCCTCCCATAGCTCCCCAGTGGGTTAAAACTAGTCACTAGCTTGATGTAAAGCCCGTCCCCCACCCATAACCCCCAGGCTCACCTGCAAGCTAATGATATCTGCACTGCAGCTCAGAATCTCCTGCATGATGGACTTCTTCCGATACTCCCAGTTGAGTGCCCAGGATGGGCAGTAGCCATACAGCTGTCGTGTGGCATACTTGTCACACAGCACGTTGTAACACATGACGGAAAACAGGGCTGTGGGTTTGAAAAGGGGGCAAGTCACAAACAAAGTAGATGAACTGCCCAGAATGCTGTGCAGTTAACGTACTTTCAGGAAACAATGGGCATTATTGCGTCGGTGAACCTTAATGTTGGCCAAAGAATGCTGGTACAGCCCCACAGTACAGGGATTTCACACTACTGTGGTAAAACTTTGCAATTAATCTGCTATTCACATGCACGCTGAACACAGGGAGGGGGTTAGGATCAATACAAATCATGGATCACACATGGATTAACTATGATCCATTACACAACTATGAACCATTACACAGGATATGGACAGAAATTCCTAATCCAGGTAGCTAATCCAAGGTTAACACAGGCAGACTTCAGCAAATGCAGAGGGCCAGTGAGAGAGGGAAAGGTTTCAGACCTGAAGGTCGTGTCCTGTCTGGCTCTTGAAGGGCAATCCAGGACCTGGATGGAGGCTGCTCTGTGGGGACTGGGAGCGGGACACAGGGTAAGGGTTCCAAAAAGCTTTACCTACAGTATCAAACACACTCCTGAAAAGGGTATAAAAACCAGCTTTTGAACAATTTGAGGGCACCACATCTTGTCTGATCTTTGATCCCTATGATTAATAAATACAGAGAGGGTAACTACGCAGTGATATAAGCCAAACCACAGAATATAATGAAATCCTACTTTACGTTCAGACTCCTGCAGACCCCAGTGGATCAGCAGATCATTGATGGACGGGAAGCAGGGACTCACTGCGTTTAACGGTGCCAGCGAGATTGTCCAGAAGGTAGCTGAGTAGCCGTCGAGTCCCATCAGGTTCCTGATACAGGTTCAAGATTTCTTGTGTGAGTGGGTTCCCTGTAGGAAGAGTACTGTAAGGGTCACTGCTGGCCAGCAGGATGCTCCAGCCGGTTGCTATGGTGACTTCCTCCAGAACAGAAAGCATACTCACCTTTCAACCCCAGTGTTTGTAACTGAAACAGTTTTCCCAGCTCGAAAGGCAGAACCCGCAACTGGTTGTTATTTAAAAGCAGTTCCCTGAGGAGCAAGGGAGGGGTAAGAGATTATGGTTCTACAGAGAGTAGGACCAGCCAAAATAGAATTGCGAGAGCCAATCCAATCCAGTGGACATCAAAGTTGGAAAATCCTTGGTGATGGGACTGCTACAATCGGCTATCAAACAGTAGGGTGACAAGGGGCTGGCTTTCCGAACGATTTCACTTAGCCAAGGAATTCCAATTATCTACACTTATCTGTCAATTTACATGTCCTCCCCCCACAAAAAAATCCATCCAAAATGTAAGGCCAGTACATAAGAGTATAAAAAGAAACTAAAAAGGCAGTTTTTTTCCCAGTGCTATTGTAAGACGTCTGACAGCTGTCATAATGTTAGAGAACAGAGAATAAACAGAGGTGACTGTTTTCAATTAGGGGTGGTGGTGACAGACTGGATAAGATGTCAAGGAAGAATATCTTTAACTGTAATGCAGAGGAGGGGGGAGACCGAGGATCTGTCATATATAGACCAAAGCCACGCTGTTTTGGGAATGGTGAGCTGACATGCCATTAAAACACAGAACAGATTTGGTTGGTCCAAGGAAGGACCTGAGAGGGACGCCGTACTCCCTACCTGAGAGAAACCATGTTGCCAAGCTCCGCCGGCAGGCTCCTGATCTTGTTGGATGACAGGTCCAGATACACCAGGTTGTGCAGTTTGGCAATGTCGGGGGGGATACGCGACAGGGAGTTGTCGCTAAGGTACAGGGCGGTGAGGTGAGTCAGGCTCCATAGCGCTGAGCTGAGACTCTTCACTTTACCTGCAGGGTAGCCAGACAGGAACTCGTCACTGCCACACACATCAACACAGAGCAGCTGTTGCCTGTGGCAGAGTACAAAGGTGTCAAATACTACCTAGGGTGACATGCATGAGTAATACTACTTATGACAAATATTTATACCACCTGCCTAAACTTTTCTCAAATAACAAAAGTTACACTTCTTATACATTTGCTACATATTCTGTTAAATACAGATGGAACTCAGTACCACAATTGCCTTTATTGGTGCACAACTTCAAGGAGTATGTGTGTATAAAACTATGTCTAGCATGTGAGACCTATGTTATATAGCATGGACAAAAACAGAAGCTCCGCCCTCACCGCTGATCTCAAGTTCTGCCCAGTAAGATTTCTTCCCATTGGCCGCCTCCTCACTCGACATTATTGTGTACATCCGCCTCGGGTCTGGCGGGTCATATTTCTCTTTGGGCATTCCTGTTATTCTGCAAAAGAAAGATAAATGGGGATCATGTATAAGCACACACACACAGTAATATAACAATTAAAACAGATGTGGACCACCTATCCACGAACATTAGCCTCATTAAGGTTTTGGAAGACCAAGTAATATTCTAGGCAGCACAAGATATGACAGGTGTAACCTGGGTGGGATGCCAGTCCATTACGCAGCAATTTCATGCATAAAAATACATAACCATATACTATAAGCAACTTGAACAATAACTGCAAAGATTCTGGGAGGAACCTGAAGTACCCATAGGAAATGTGACAAGGAGAAAATACAAACTCAGTCAAACACACAGAGCTGACATTCAAACGGCAAAACCATGGAGGGTCAAGGCACCAGAGCTACCAGAAGTGGGCTATATAATTAGTAACTTAATTAGTGGGCTATTTAATTAGTAACACACATGGCGCTCCTATAGTGATGGTGAAAGGCAAGAAAACATAAGTTATATATTGGACAAGCAAACTAGGATTCCTCCTGCCCATGTACTAAATTCAGACTGTTTTTAATACAAGATACTGAATGATAATTAGAACATCACATTAAGTCTTAGAAAGTCTTTACAAAGGGGATTAAAATGCACTTTTTAATTAGAACAGTTGTCAAAGAGCTGCAGAAATTGGGAAGTCGTACCTCCACAAGGCAGTGGGGATACGGCCTGTGCATGCACACTGAATCAGTGGGCGTCCGTTTCATGTTACTCCCGTGCTGTATGGCGGGATACCAAACCACACATCATGCTCGGAGAGATGCACAGAATCCATTAGCCCCTACTCTGCTCCTTGGACAAAACAGATGCCTTCCCAGACAAAACTCAGCACGGCAGCCAAACCAGGCCACATCCTTCTCCAATTTGCACGGCTACTATTGACCGTCCATCTGCAATACAATCCTGCAGATAATGCAAGGAAACTGGAGGAACAAACTGCCGGCCCATCCACACACACAGACACACACACACTTAATGGAGAGCTTACATTGAACGTCTGTCGAATCACATATACATAACAGGAATTACTAAGAAACAAAAAAAACACACATGCAAATGAGAACTTCACAAAGGTGCTCATGCAATCTGCCAGGGAAACAGCCCGAGTTTCATGCTCAGGAGGGAACAAAAATAATCAGTCTCAGAGCTGTGGTCTTTCAGGGTGCTATGGCTGAGTATTGGAAAGCTTCAAGTTCATCACCTCAAACTTAAAAACACCAAGCACAGCTTCAATAGGGAGACAGCAAGAAAAGCTTTTAAAAAAAAAATCTGACTACGCACATTAGCAAAAACAAGCTGTGTGGAGGGAAAAAATATATTCCTGAACAAAAACACAGCACTAAAATTATTCAGGTCCAATAAACTGAGTAGGCTTCACCAAGAAGCAGCTGTCCCTTGGACAGAAAAAATGAATAGTCAACTGTGGGAAATATTAACACTGGTATCACAACCAGCTTGACAACAGTACGTTAACCTCACCTTTACATACTGCATTGTGATTCAGCCCTAGAAACCATGCTAGCAATGGGACACGCAAGATCGCACCATATGCATAGACGGGCTCGACTGCACGGCAGCCAGCTGGCATGAACGAGGGCACAAAATTAAATCACCACGCTGCTTAACTTGATTTTCTGTGCTATGTTTACAGTTTGGGTGTGCAGGGAGGAGGGAGATGAAACATAAATGGGGAAGAAAAAAAAATAAAAAATCACCAATAAGCTGAAGCCAATTAAGAACCATCGGGACCACCGCAGAATAAATTAAGCTGCAATTTATGGAGCATAGTAACCCGGATCCACGTCACCCTACCCCAAACCCCATCGACCCACACTTGGCATTTGAGAGTCACAGATGAGTGGGGATGACGAGGAATAAATATCACGCTGTTCTCAGTTTCACTTAGCTTATGTCCAGATTCAAGCATGAGAGGAACACTGAAATAAGCACCTGGTCTACTCTGGCAAGGAAGCCGTGTTTGACTCATCTGAAAGCATGCAGTATTAAAAGCTGCTCAGCTCTTCTGGATTCCCATGAGAATGCAGGCCTGCGTGTTTGAGGCATGAGGCCAGCCTGATGTCACTTTTCTGAGCCAAATAAAATCAGGTGGTAAAAAGTGACTGTCTTTGTAATCTAAGACACCTGGAAAATGCTGTGACCCTTAGTTTGAGAGGAATAAAAGGCATAGAAAATTCTTGAATAATTGACATTCAAGAGATTAAATCTACATGCAAGTACGATAAGCAATTGCTACAAATCACAGCGTATTCCCTAATATTGTCCACACAAGACTGTGAGACAGCTCACAGTTCAACAGTCAGACATAATACGAGGCCGCGTCTGTGCATTACATTCCCAGCAGTGCTGCTACCAAACACTCAACGCTCAGTGTACAGCTGTCACTGTGTCAGGAGCTCATAACAGCATCACCAGGCAGCCCTCAACCACATCACTGTGTGTATATAAACCAAGGCAGCTCAACCGCGTTTGCAATGTCTGTGAATTGGTACAAACACTGCACACTCAGCGAATAGCTTAAACAACGGGAACACGGCAGGTTTAGCAAACTTGGTCTGAATCTGACCAGGTTGAAATTAGTACTGGGCGGTACAAACGGTATTAATGATATGCGATATAAATGTGGCCAATGGGAGAGATTTTGATGATTTATATGAAAATTGTTTATATGATTATTGCTGCTCCCGGCAGTAGAGTCGGACTGCACGGATCTGATTTTGACAAACCGCATCCACCCCACCCGTCATACTTAAACCCGTATCCGAACGGTTATACGACAGAAATAAAATAAAATTCTGAACCCAATCGACTATAAATAAGTACCGACCCGCACCCGATTGAAAATCAGTCAGATTAAAAATTAAAGACAAAAGTTTATTGGCACAACACAGTTTAAAAGGCATAGCCAAATGTAAATGTTGCTTAGTAACAGCCTAATAATTAAAACAAATGGTAGTAGCCCACCTCCAAACTCAAATAATGTTTGATATTGCCATGCCCACACATAGCCTTACCAGCTTACAATTAAATGCGTTAATAAAACCAATATTATATAAAATGTACATTAGGCTAACCTGCACAGTATTGGGTTTTATAGGCTACCTACATGCACTGTCCATTTTCCTTTGATTACACGACTGGAATTCTTAGGCGAAGGCGAAGACTAACGTTTGGTGCGGTGCGTTAAAAAAAAAAAAGGATATCGTCCACAGTTGATGGTCTCAACTGACCACTACAGCATCCATTTCGAATGACTGAAGGAGATTGCACATGTTTTTTTGAAAATGAAAGTGGGAGAAATTTCCGGGAATACGCGTGCAGACAAACTGGTATGGATTTTACGTTTTATCATCTTGAATGCAGTGATTTTGTCATTACAATATAGCCTTAGGGTATTTTTTTGTTGGCGCATGATGTTTTGAAAACCGCAATTTAGCTCTCCTGCGTCTGATCCCAACTCGTATCCGACACCCGTTTTTCACCCGTTTCAACAAAATTTGCGGATCACCCATCGGGTATCCGAACCCCTGCAGGACCCTGCCTGGCA
>JABFEA020000002.1:20107920-20125992 GCA_019775915.2 Cyphomyrus plagiostoma
CTATGGACATATGTTACCCTTTCAAAAACAGTTATATTGAAATTTACAGATCAAATCATATACCGCAATATATACCGCCGTAAGTGGGGGGCAGATTCACCACATATAAACATTACAACTAGGTTCACTAAGGGAGGTGCCACCTGAAACTAGTAGTCTTGTGTAGAGGTCAAACGATATGGGTTTTTCAATGGCCGATGCCGATATTTAGGAGTCAGGGTCAGCAGATAGCCGATATATATGCTGCCAATTTTTTTTTGGTCGATAATTAGACGTTTCCCCCTCTATTTGTATGGTAAAATATCACATTAATAATAACAAACGATACACAAAATCACAACTTAGCATTCATTGAACACTGACTTGTAGAGCTGGGCGCTATGGCAAAAAAAAAATCACTGATATCAAAAACTATCAATATTATAGTTTCACAATGCTGTTCCATGTAATAATCAAAATAATAAGAAAAATAACCATATTCTGGAATAAATAATGAATATGGAAATAAGTATTTGTTTACTAATATTGTTTATTTTACAACAAATTTTACTCTTTACATACAAAATTCCCTTAAAATTGTAATAATGTAATGTAATAATTTCTCCCGAAAAGCACGTAAAGCAGAGAGAACTGGTTTTCAGTTCATTTACCCAATAAAATAGTTTAAATAAATTACATAAATGCTCTAACAGTACAGGTAAGTTACTGGTTTATTTATTGTTACTGTAAAGTTGCATTGCTTTATTAGTTTAATCGTCTAGTCTGTGAAGAAGGCATTCAAGTAATAATTGCATTGTACTCTGTACATGACAATAAAAACTTTGAATCCTTGAAATTAGAGATGGGCCATCCACATTTTTTGAGTTCCGATCTGATTCCAATACACAACTGCCGATACCGATACAGATTCCGATACAACAGCTCTTTTTACTTTGTTATACTTTATACATTATTTTTTAAAGCAAGTAAATGCAGATGGAAAAAATGTATGTCAAAAAATATTTAATTAGGTTACTACAAACATGCATAATGTACTGTTCCACCTCGTTTAAGCGTTTTTTGAGGCATTTGCAGTTCAATATGAATATCTTCAAAGCAAGTACAGTGGTACCTTGGTTCTCGAACTCACTAGAACTTGAATTTCTTGAAAGTCGAACAAACCATTTTGACCTAGAACTCAATCTGAATATCATAAGTCAAAACGTGAACGCTGACCTAATATAAATTGTACGCACCAGGAAATGAGTCGTACTACAATGCAATTCTTACTTGAATGTCTTTTTCACAGACTGGACGATTAACCAAATAAAGCAGCGCAACATTACAGTAACTAATATTAAATAAACCACTAACTTACGTGTACTATTAGAGCAATTATGTCATTTATTTAAACTTTATTTTACTTGGTAAATTAACTGAAAACCAGTTCTCACTGTTTTACGTGATATTCGGGAGAAACAGCCGATTACTCGTCGGAACTGCCTGGGATACAAACATCACGCGTGTAACTAATCACTCCTTTATTGTCCCCGTGGGGAAATTCTTTTTACGCCTCCCTCAACTTGGTCTTTGTAGATCAAGTTGTCCGCGTAGAGCAGCCACCCGTTGGGGCGCCCAGGGAGCTGGGGGTTAAGGGCCTTGCTCAAGGACCCGCAGATGTGCTGAGGCAGGGTTTGAACCTGTGACCTCATGATTACAGGCACACAGGCTTAGCCCACTGAGCCACACGCTGCCCCCATTTGCAGATTTGCAGATTCAATCCGGAGTCCGGAACAGATTAAATTTGAGAAGTGGTGAATGCTTAAAATTTTAAACACAGTTTTTCTCCCATTGGCGTAAGCGCAGTTACACTTTTGTTGTGATAGCAGCCCCTCTTGTACCACAAGCTGCAACGAGTTCGCAAAACAGTCCAATTAAGTTAGTGACTCCCAAATCATCCAGGGCTTTGTTTTGTTTTGCAGTTGCGTGTGCTTTGATAAATGGGACTGTCCATTAAACGTCATTCCCACCTCAAAACTTAATTTTACATAGACTGCAAATCGCTGTGCTACTGGTTTCTGTTAAAAGTGTAAAATATTCCCAGATCGTCACGTCTCATCTTACGCTCCCCGTACTGCGAAGAGAATGCGCATGACAACACAGCAGGCGGAAGTCACTGTACTCACACCCACTGAGTAGCAAAAAAGACAGAGGGGCAGTGAGAGCGTTTCAGTAGAATGCCGCAATAAACACATGTAAAATGGGAAAGAGCTGTCGTGCGATTGACTGCCAAAAACTAAATAAGTATATAACATGGATCCGTCACATAGGTCTGGATCGGCAACGATAGCGATACGAATATCGGTATTGCGCATCTATACTTGAAATATATGCATTTCATCTTTTTCCTGGCAGCTATCATTTTATACAGTCACTATACACAATAGTTTTATTCACTGCTAACAGTTTGTATCAGAAGTTGGTTATGGTAAAAGAAGTAATGTGCATGCAGTTGATATTTGTATAGATTTATCTACACCCTTCTGGCAGTGCTGCCATTGCAGTCCGGTCTCACAGACTACAAGGATTAGAAGTTGTCCGACTTGGCTACAGTCAGTTTATACTCCACCCCTGCATCCGCCAGAAGATCACGCTCCACGTCACATCAGCTGCAGACAGACCTCAGCCCAAGTCGAACGCACCCATTTCTTCTTTAAGGGAGGATGGGCAAAATTACAACGTCGTCGGTGATTGGCTGTTGTGCTGGCGTTCAGTAAGCCTCTGCTCGACAGGCCATCGAATTGTCTGTATCAGCGCATTCTCTAAAACGGAGCAAACTTGGTTGATCGAGCCAAGACCAACAACTGCATTACCTACTACAGACTGTCTAGTACACTTGCTTCATCCATCATTATTAGGGGTGTTCATGATTTGGTAATGACCCCTGTTCTGGGTTCATGATTTGGTTGTGCAATTTCAGTATAGCAGGATTAAAATGTAATTCTAAATTCTGTTTTTCTTAAATAATATTTAATAACATTAAAACTACAAACACAATTAAGAACAGCTGTACACCAAAGGCAATGGACATGTCAAAGTATCCAAATAACATTTGCACGTTGTAAAAATACGTAAAATCAGTTTTAATTATAATTATGATATTTTGAATTTAACTAAATTCCATGTTCTCTACTACAAAGTATGGTCACATATCTATAGGATAAACGTCCCTAATGACCAAAATATATATTTTCTTAACCTAGAATAAATGTTCTGGCAAAAGCACGTTAAATGCCACAAAGAGAGCTGTGGCTCCTTGCGTCTTGCTCCGGTCGTACACACACTCGAAAGTCGTCATCTCAAATGAGTTAGCATGCTGAATGCATTTTCAATAACATACAGAAGTTTGGTAGAATGGAGCCGACAGCTTGAGCTTAACTACTACACTCTCTCCAGTATTGATGTGATTTATTGGGAAACTAAAACGTTCACAAACCGCAAATTATCACTGACTGTAACAAACATTAGAAGTAACCAAGTCACAATTACATTTAGCATAATGTTTTACACAATGAACATCTACTTGCGAATTCAATTTCCACCCATGACAAATTCATTAATTTCAGCATGTATCAAACATAATATGATGTACAGAATAATACATGCTGAATGTGTGTACCAATACAGCCTCAATCATCATGGGTGTAATCTAAATCACTCATCTTTGGACTTTTCTTTTACTTCTGTGTAATGGTCATAGTTTACTTTTGTTGTTTGCAGTGTATATTATATGTTTTGACTATTTCCCCACTACTTAGACATGTACATGATATTCGCTTTGCACTGGAACTTTCCCAAATACGTGTATATATTTGTTGATTGTTCATCTGTTTAGCCAAACTCACACCCATTACAAAACAAACAAGCACCAAGACAAACATACAAAGCAACGGTATGACAGAACTGAGCAGCATACTGAAATAAAAATGCAGCCAGACTGCTAAAAGAGGCGTGTGCGTGTGAGTATGGTGAGGGGTGAACACACCCCACTGCTGGTACTCCACTTTGGAAAGGTGGGGGGTGAGACTGAATAGAGGTGAATGGGTACAAGGATGAATTATACAACAGCAACAACCAGAACGCATACACAAGGTTGGGTAGGTACCAGCAGAGGGTCAACAGTAAAACAATTAAACAGAGCCATCTAAAGGAACATGCAGATGCTGGTTCTCTACAGTGCCCAAGGAGGTGTACGGAGTCCCAATTGGCAGGCTCTGCAAGTCCTTAGCGCGCTGTCATTCTGATTTTACAGTGCTCATTAGGAAGACATTAAACCCCATCCTGAGGGGGGAAAAAACCTGCTTTGGATATATATATATATATTTTTTTTTTTTTTACAGAACATCCACTCTTCTGTCCTTGAAGCCGTACTGAAGTTTCCTTGCTGAGAACGTGCGGTGCATTAACCTGTTAAAAACGTGTGCTGCTATTCACATATAATGTACAGTCAATTGATTCTAAAGCAGAGAAAATCCAAGAGTAAAAATGCTGATGTAATGCTTGTTACAAATGTTACAAGACCAAAAGGGTCAACACGCTCAAGAGAAAAGAATACATAAATTTCTCATAACAAACCCTTTCCAAATTCAACAGCACATGCACATACGCTCGCTTGCCCGCGCATACACACACACACACACACACACATTTACTTTCACATGCAATTTCTCTGTATAGTTTTCCAATTCCGTTAATGATATATGAATACTACAATGATAAAATTTTTACCAGGGTCTACAAGAAGCTAGCCCTACACAAGAACTATATTATCCTTTCCTAAAAAAATTTATCAAACATTTTCCTGCTAACTTTTCCAAACCTTTACATTTATAACTGGAGGGTTGCTGTTGTGAGCCAGTTGCTAACAGTGATAGTCAGACATGCTGAGGCCAAACTGGTCATCGTTTTAGTTCCAGTAAAGTCCTATAGCTTTATTTCTCAAGAACATCTGAAAACAGACCAGCTCTGGCAAAAATACCCAAAACAGTAAGCTGTGCAGTCGGTTTGGACAGGAGCATCAATGGGAAATGTCACCACTCAGATTTCACTTCCCCAACATTACACAAACACGCATGCACACCGCTGCCACCACACTTCACCAGGGCATGAAGCAGCCTTTGCCTGTGATCACATGGAGGAACATCATCTGGCTAAAAAACAAAAACAATTTAAAAAAAAAAAAAAAAAGCATGCCATATTTGCAATTCCCTCAATCCGCTCTCTCTCCTCCACAAGCTCCAGTAATTTTCCAGTCTGTCTGCTTGACCTTTGATGAATTGTACATGGACTGTTCCCTCCATTACCTTGGAGCAAATTTAAGCGCATGCGGTGTTATTAGGTAAAAATCCAAAAATAGGGGAATTAGCAAAACGTGAAGCTTAACATTAGCCAGTTATGTAAAGACAGTGGGAGGAAGAGGATTAAGTGCCACCGAGTCTGTCTTTCAGGCAGTAGGAGTAGCTGCATGCAGTTAAAGGCAGAAGAGAAAATCCACATTTAAATAATGATCATGTAAACAACCAACACAAACAGGAAATCTGTCCAACCAGCTTCCTCGTGGAGCAGAATAGCAAGGAAGAAGCAAACATCTCAGGTACAGCACACGCTGGGGGTTTGTCTATAGAGCAGTCAGCTCCAGCCCTTGGAGCTGGAGTTTCCCAGGGTTTAAGAGATGTTATAGTCAGCACCACATCGGCACTCACTCTCCAAAATTAATACAGGTAAGCTGTGGACAGTGTAGCCTGAGGACTTGCAGCAGGACACCGTGAGCACATCCAGCTAGGTGGAAAGGATAGAGGCATTTGGAAAAACATTAGATTGCCAAGGATGGAACAGTAATGCCCAAACCGCAACATGCTTTCAGAGTCTTCACTAGCTAAACACGAGAACAGCTAGGACGCCGTTTATACTCTAATGAAACCTATATATTTATGCCGTCTGTGCTGAGACAAGCTGCAAAATATACACCCATTTTCCAGGAGATAAGTTACTGATCAAATGGGCATCACACCAAAAAATATGCAAAAATAACCAAGGAAGAGCACAACTAACCACCTGGTCAGACACACTTTCCTCTGTCCCACTTCATACAAAACAGCAGAGGTTGTGCCTGCCCTTGCATCTATCCATGAAACTCTCTCTAAAGTTTTTTGAGTGCTCTTGAACACCTGTGCTCTAACCAATTTTATCACCAACCATTGTTCAAGATCTAAAGAACAGAAGGATGCATCCCGATTAACTATCAAACTATCAACACGAACATTTAGAGGAAATCAATAAAATTAAAGAAGCTAAGTTTATTAATTGCTTGGACATGTGCGACCTAAACACTTAAGGTCCTTCCAAACATGAAGGAACTATACAAGCACTCTCACCCACCATTACTTGTGTTTTTAAGAGTCTCATAGCATAGATATCATTAACAAATATCATGCCTACACTCAAGAATGCAATTATAATGTTTTGATAGGGTGAAGACTAAAATTCATTATTCTTAAACTTGTTCTTCCTGATATCTATGGCAGGAATTAGCCCTGGACAGCACGTACTGTCACTAGTAAAAAATGAGAATTTACTTGTCTTTTACACACAACATGGATCAGACTGCCATATGCAAGACTAATTCAATTCCGAGTAAAAGTTTTACCATAATTTAACTGTTGTGCATTGTTTATCAGCAAGCATTCATGGGAAAACTCCAAACGGGAAGGTCATCAGGGAGACTCAAAGTATATATTGCAACAAAGATGCTGTTTTAAAGCGGGTCTCAAGGAACAGTCCATGTCCATTTTACCTGAAAAAATACCTCAAAGAAGTTACCTAAATAGAGATTTGTGGTGTCCCAATTAGAGGATGTTTTTCCATCATAGTGAGCTCCAAGTCATTACAACTTTGAAAGCCCTGAGTGAAAAACTGTTCTCCACGTTACCACAGCCACTACAGGTTTCAGCCTTCGGCTCTACTATTGACTGCATGCATCTGCGCCATTCTATAAAATTAAAGCAGATGACAAGACATTTCCAGCTGCAATAGTAGCACTTCCTAATGGAGCAGTGGAAAAAGTTAAACACTTTTTTTGACAATTAGAATTATGTGCACTGGGTTAAGGAACCATAACACATTTACAATTATATTCTATTCACCATAAACTACCACTGCATGAAGCTTTTTCTGAGGTAAATAAATTACAGATAACTACTTCCATTTATGGTACATGCCACAACACTTTTACATGCACTGCCAAGTAAAAGCTTAACTACCTCGTTAATATTTAACTGGCACTCCTCAGTGAGTAATTTATAAATCCATGCAAAAAAAAAGTCATGACCAAAAAAAAAAAATTTAAAATCAGAGGGATAAACAGAGGCATAAATGAACCCTGTAGGAAGCACCAGGCACAGACAGGACAGATAGTCCATGCAAGGTTGGCCCATAAATGTAGAGGAGGAAAAATGAGGGTCTCTGAGCTTTCAATTTCAGAGTTTGAAAGAGTATACATAAGATTAATATAAATGCACTTCTAGCCAAGAGATCAGCAGCTGCTGCAAGAGAGACTCGAGCTAAATAAAAGCATATATGCATTTCACTGAAATGATTCACCATGTTACTATTAAAAAAAAAGAATAAAAAAAAAATTGATAAGGGACAATGTTGACAGTTGTGCCAGTGTCACAGAGAGCAGCAGTTTAAGCAGTACCAGGTGTTCATGAGTAGAAGAGGGCATCACGGCCTTTACCCACCCACCACCGCTTCTTGGCAGGAATAAACAGGCCTTTCGCAACAATGCACCTCCCTCCTCAGGTTTTCTGACAGGACTCTCCACTACCCAGCTGGTGACTTCCAATGCACCTGGGACATATGTGCTCTCCAGACAGAGGCCAGTCCCTAGACCACACAACCAGCCTCTGCCCGGTGATGCGGGTACTCTGAGACTTAGAAAGAACAAAATGAGGAACAGGTTCATCAGAAGAAAAGCATTTCACTCATGAAAGGATTGTAAAATTCTGGTTATTATATTAAACTATTTTATTTAGCTGGCTCCACACCCCCAGTAACGATCACCATTTAAAGCCATGCACTGAGTATACAAGAGCATTGATTGCTGTAACCACAACACACAAATGTATATGGCAGTTATGACGAACATTCTGCATCTCCTGTAAAAAAAAAAAAAAAAAAACAACATCAGGGATAATCAGCACCCCTTCCCTTACTATCTCTCTATATGACAGGCGCCTGGAAATGAAACACTCTCTCTTTCTCGACCCAAGAGCAGCCAATCGTAGGGTAAATCTGAGGTCGGGTCTCTTCTGAGCGACAACCTCGGTCCCGATTTGGATGGTACGCAGAGTAAGCTCGTTATGTAAACACTCAGCAGGTCGGGTCGTACTGGGCCAAACCTTCAGCCAACGAAGACAAACCCGTGTTCATTACGGCACTCACCTTACCGATTCATCCGACATACACAACCCGTTCATATAGCGGGGCAATCGGGGCTCCGGCATCCGCTCCTAACACGGACCTACCCGGAAAAAGTGCGTGCAGCAGAGGGGTTCGGTATTATTGGAGCACCCGCCTGTCAGTCACCGCAGCCCCCCATGCCCCCTTTTCCTCGGGCACGATAACGGGACGGAGAAACATACTCGGCAAGAGCCAGGCCTCTAAAGAGAGGCGGCGGGGACACGGGGGCGCGCATCAAAACAAACAAACAAACGCGGTTAGGTGTCTGTCAACAACACAAACGTACGTACACACTCCGGCGCCCAATCGTGTCGTTTATCCCAAAACTAAAGCACCTAGCGGAAAACAAGTCTACCAGGTACGAAATGCGCTCCTTGGATCTGCACAAGCCAAAGCGAGCCGCCGAGGGGGCTCAACCCGCCTGGACGAAGCGTCCCCCACCCCGGTCAACAGCGACAACGACGCAGCGTTACCCTGCTAAAGCGTTGTACCATTCACTCCGGCCATGGCTCTATGTCTACGGAGATGGTGCCGAGGAGTAGTTTACCACTGAGTTGGCGAAGAAGCCGAGTTCCCGGACAGACAGACTTGTTTGTTTTTCCCAGATCGGCAGCAGTCCATCTCAACGGTTATCAGACCGATGCGCGAGGCTCGGCCATGCGAAGGACTCCGTTAAGCATTTCGTCAGTCGTCGGCAGGACTCCTTCTTTTTCGGGGCTTTCTTTTCCTCCCAGAGTCAGTTACAAACCTCGTCTGGAACCAGGTATCCTTCGTAAGGACAATGCAATTTCCGCGGAACAGCTAACCTGCACTGTTAAACAACTAGACCAAGCCACTAACACACGTCCATCTCACATACGGAAAACAACACAAAGGCAGAAACCCGTAAACGTGCGCGCCCCCTTTCCTGGCGGGTCCGCGCCCGCATCCAGTTCGGTCCAAGGCGTCTCCTCACCTGCAAACGCATTCCAGAATCCGCAGAGGCGAGTGGACGAGCGGTGCCCGCTTCCCTTTGTCTCACGGACGGTGAGCGCGCATCATGGCGGCTGTGGCCAGAGCGCGCTCTCGGCTACACGATAACGGCGCTCGACGCCATTGGCTAGGGACGCGGGGCCGGGTGGGTCGAGAGCGCGCACGCCCCGATTGTTTGGGTAGAATGTCGCGGTCTAGCGGCGTATTCCAGTCAATTAAGGGACCAATCGGTTGGCATAAAATATTACACCCTCCTGCGTTACCCTTACATATAGTTTTATTTAATAATATCAAGTGTGTGTGTGTGTGTGTGGTGTGGTAGGGTGGCGGTATATAATTCCATAGAAATCTTGTTATGTTGACCTTGTGGGGACCATTTCCTCGGTTTCCACAAGGAGAAACACAATTTTATTTTTTTAAAAGTGACTGCAATCAAAAAACTAAACATGGCAAAGGTCTTGTATTATGGTTTACGTTGTCATTGTTGGGATTAGGGTTTTTCCCATAGAAATGAATGGATATTCCCCACAAAGATATTAATACAAATATGTGCGTGCGATGATTTTGTACTCTGAGAAAATTGTTTTACTGCTCTGAGAAAGACCAGTAAAACCGTTTTTCTGATTCATATTGAATTTTATTGTCATCTAGAGTACAAAGGCAATGAAATCCTGTTAACATCTGATTAGAAGTACCAGAATAGCATTATTTACAGAAAGTACCATAATATTTTACAGTAAAGTGCAGAAGTGTAGAGCATGTATAGAAACCAGAAAGGTATATATGGTCTGTAATATATGGAAATGTATAGGCATGCCCAAATATAGAAATGTACAAGTATATACAAAACTGACAGGGGGTATATAACATGTTATTTGTTGCATTTATAAAGCAATGGTAAAATGGATGAGGTAGAGGGGAATAAAGACATATATACAAAATACAGAACAAGTAATAATAGGTGTTTATAAACAGGTCAGGTCAGGTTGGCGTGCATGTATTGATGCAGCGTGTTGCCACGCCCACCACATGGCAAAATTCCTCGGGATCCCAGCTGGTGACCCCCCAGGCAGACACATGATCCAGTTCCATCCATCTGCTACAGCGAGGTGTTATATGGGCATCCCCTCAGTCTGGTCCAGCCCGTCAGGTCCTTGGCAACGAGGATCCTGCAAACCGGGTCACCCTCAGGGAAACGCGCCACATTGCCATAGCTCCGTACCTGACGCTCCCTCACAATGCAGGCAATGTGCCCCATTCGGGACTCCTCTAGCAACCACTCATTCAACACAAAGTCAAACCAGTGGTACCCAAGTATTCTCAGAAGACACAGTACCGGAGCAGACCAGTCTTCATCTCAGCTCGCTGGATAGCGTCCATGTCTCACAAGGGGGCAAGAAAGGGAGCACCAGGACTCTAAAGACCTGGACCTTTGTCCTCTTGCAAAGATATAGGGAATGCCACACACCCATTTCCAACGACCTTAGGACCTCCATGTTCTTCCTAACATCATAGGAAGAGTCACCAGATACCTGAATGTCACTGCCAAGGTAAGTAAATCTCTCGACAAGGTCGACATTCTCCCTGCAAACAGACACACTACTGATGCCTGTGCTTAAGAAGTCATTAAAAGCCTGGATCTTGGTCTTTATCTAGGACATTCGCAATCCCAAATACTCAGACTCCTCGCTCAGTTTCTCAAGAGCCCTAATCAAAGCCTCCATTGACTTTGAGAAGATCACAGCATCACTGGCAAAGTCAAGATCAGTGAATTTTTCACCAACAGATGCTTCACAACTACTGGTCTCCATGACCCTGCCCAACACCCAGTCCATACAGGCATTGAAGAGAGTAGGAGCAAGAACACATCCCTGGTGAACCATGGAATTAACTGGCCAGAACAGGGAAGTTCTCCCTCCACTCAGCACAGCACTCATAGTACCAGTATACAGGCCAGCCATGACGTCCAGCAACTTCAGGAGGATCTGACGAAGTCTCAGGATTATCCCACAGGGCAACTTAGTCAACCGAGCCAAACACTTTACAAAAATCGACAAAGGTTGCAAAGAACTTCTGCCGATATTCGTGCTTACACTTGATGCCAGGATGCGGTCAATGGTAGACTTCTTAGGCGTAAAACCAGACTGCTTCGGTCGCTGACAGACAAGCAAGTGATCACGGATTTTGTTAAGCATGACCCTAGCAAGGACCTTACCTGGCACTGAGAGCAGTGTTATCCCCCTGTAGTTCCCGCAGATCACCCTTCCTTTTCCAGATAGGGACTACAAGTTCAGTTTTCTGGTCAGTTAGGATGATGCTTGATTTCTAAATGGGAGCAAAGATTGCCCAAAATGCCAGGAAGACAGCCTTACCACCAGCCTAGAGAAGTTCACCCCAGGATACCACAGATCCCTGTGGCCTTCCCTACCCCCAGCTGATTCACCACCCATGCAATCTCAGTGAGACTGGGTATTTCAGAGCTGAGTGGAAGATTAGCCCTGAGAATTGTGGACCCAGAGATATCCAAGGTCATAGCCAGAAGATCAGCTTTAAACAGCTGCTCAAAGTCGCCGGGCCATGGGTCACAACTACAGTGTCATCCGTAAGGTTCCATCACCTGCCTGATTGCAAGTCTCTGAAGAACAGATTCAGATGTACGTAATGCTTTAATTCCTCTGTAAGCAGGATGTGGGTCATTGGACCACAGATGGTGTGTCACCTGCTCACAGATTTGTCTAACAAACACCTCCTTATCTGTCCTCAGAGCCCTCACAGCCATCCTCCTTAGTTCCCAGTATAGCCTGGATTTGCCACCAAGCTGTGCGCTGTGACTCCTCTCGATAATATTTAGGGTGCCCTGCGAGATGAAACACCTCCTTCTGGTCTGGCAACAAAAACACATCCCTCAGCAACCTCCAGGGTCTTATCAGGGAAGGTCTCTCACGTCACATTAGAGTCAGTAGTTGCACCCAAGTCTGCAAGTTCCTCACAGAAACTGCATGCAAACCCATCAGAATCAGCTTGATTTTGGAGTCTGGCTAAGTCCAGCCTCATTCTCCTAGTAGGTGGTAGCTTACTGGATGTAAACTGAATCTTTAGAGTAGCAACAACAAGTCTGTGGTCAGAATTCACAAACTGGGCTCTTCTGTAGACCCTGCAGTTTTGCAGGAGCCTCCAGCATCTGCCCATGAGGATGAGATCGATCTCCTTCACTGCACCACCAATATTGCAGTACCAAGTCCAATGATGCAGCTTGGGGTGTTGGAACCTGGATCCAGTGACTCGCAGCACCTGGCTTTTGGCAAAATCAAGGAACATGGAGCCACTTTCACAACAGTCTCCAGACCCATGGAGACTGACACAACCCGCATAGCCAGCCCTGTCAGTGCCAGTGGTCATATTGAAGTCACCCATGACCAGAGGAGTGTCATCTTGCGGGCATGGGTGTGTGACTATATAGGGATCACACACATACCATTCTAATGTCTGTGGTAATCAACTACACAAATAAAATGATGAAAATTTTGTTACTTTGAAAATGATTGATTTTTTTTATCGGACACTTCTATCCAAAGTGATGTATAACTGAAAGTCAGTTGCTATAGAAACTGGGATTAAGGGCCTTACCCAAGGGCCCAACATTAAAATCAATCCACGGGATTTGAATCTTCCAAACATGGCCCAAGGAGCTGCAGGGCAACATATCACCCCTTGTTAGATACAGGAACTTAAAAATGTTTTCTTCTCTATAACAGATGGATGGGCAACACACAGTCAGCGGTCTTTAGGTGGCTTCCTAATGCCATGTGATGTGATTCAGACTAGCATGGGGTCTTATATACAATATATGAGGTTGTAGTTATTTCAGTGTCATCATCAGAGACAGAATCACATTTGCTCAATGAATATTGAAGAATATGAAGTTTCAGTGTTATTAAGTTTCAGTCCTTGATACCCACTTTAGTCTCACCTAAAAGCAAAGCATGGTTACTTGAATACTCCAATTTTAAAAGAGAGCAGGAGCAACATTACTATGGAAAAAAATCAAACCAATGCTGAATGTATCCGTCTTTATGGAATGAAGGGACGCACACCCAGCAGTCATGGGATCCACTAGGAGGAATGAGACCTGTCATGGAAGGAGAGTTTGAGGGAGACGAATATAATATAGGAATATAGGGCTTCCCCAGAGTGGTATTCTCCTCAAGAACCAGTTAAAATTTGCAAGAATATCAAGCTATAGGGGAGTTTAGCTCTCTTTTCCTCCTCTTCCAAACAAAACTGACATAGCTATAATCTCTTGTAGCTCAAACGCCTCCCTCTCAACATTCCTTGTGACACATGAACATTATATATTATACAATATAAACCTTGCAAACCTACACAATGTAAACACAAAGACAGGAGTCTAATAGTTATCAAAGTCAATTTGACAAGAGAATGAATCAGTATTATGTAGTGAAAGGAAGCTAATCCTTTGGTAACTGTAATATTTCTTAAGTGCACAATACAATTTCTTTATTCATCACTCTGCCATGCCTGCTTATGAAGTACAAGGAGACATAGTGAGTCTGGGTTGCTTACTAGTTCATCACAGAGCATGCATACAATCATGGTAATTCTTCTGATGGTGTATTTTTGGTCTGGGGGACAAACATGCACATCTCACATACACAGAGCTAGTGACTACACTATGAATGGATGATATTGTATTGATCCTTGTGGGGAAAACCTATTTTGCCTGCCTCATCTTGCTCTGAATGAGATACATACACATACTATGTGACTATTCACCTGAATATAACCTAATAACCTCCTGATAACAGACACACAGGCTTAGCCGGCTGAGCCACACATCTCCAATATGCTAAGTGCTAAGCCATTGTACTGCCCATACAAGACCATTTAAGTGTTGGCCATTCTTGAAACTGCAGAGTACTTGGACTATGTTCATTGCTCTGAAAACCCTATAATTTTATATGTGCACATATTTGTACTATGCATACATGTGTAAGGTACTGAATTATGGCCTAGCCAGAACAAGCTATGAAGCTGTCAGGGGTGGGGTGCATGTGTTTGTTGAGGAATTTCAAAAAGCTGTCCGCACCTGGGAATCAGTTCGAAATGTTAGCCTCCAAGTGTGTTCTTAACTATTTCTGTGGATGGTTCCTGTTTCTGACACTTACAGTCCAATTTTAGCATGGACCAGAGGTTTCCCTGTCAGAGAAAGAATTTGCCATCTACCACTAACAGCTATGCAGAGTAACCGATCTGAGAAGCCTCAGCCAACTCAAGAGAAAATTCTGGGCTGGAAGTGGAGCATAAACAACGTGACTGGAAGCGTAACTCTTTAATTTAACAAGAATGGGAGAATTCTCCTAGATTTTTTTTAAACTTTAAATATTAAACTACCAATAACATACATTAATATAAACTACACACTTCCCATTAGTGTAAGAGTATAGGTGTCTAAAACAAATGTAACACCTCCATGGGAATACAAACTTGTTTATTCTTTGGCTAAAACGCTTCAGCTGTGAGGTAATTATGTGCCTTTCTGCAGTGCGGTAAGGGGCAGAGTGCATCCTAAGCAGGGGGGTGGCTAATTTGGAGGTGTTTACACAGCCACACAACTTGTGCTGTGGGGAGGAAGGAAATCCACAAAAACCATTTACAGACAATGCCTATGTCTAATGATTTATAAAATCAGCAAGGTCTTTTATTTAACCGAAAGTATTTGCACTTAGGAAAACAAACTGCAGATGTACAAAAGAGGGTGAAATGAAACAAAAACATTAACAAAGGTATTTTTACAATTTTTTTTTTTATTTATCGAAATCAACCTCAAATCGAGGCTTTTGAAATGTCACATTCACAATTGATGCAATTTACTCATCTCTCTCCCTAGAGGAATTACTCAGTGAATACGAACAGAGGGGCACTGTCATTGTATCACTATTTTCACTTTTAATTTCTGTGAAAATGAGTCACGAAAGGAAAAATGAAAGCAATATTATAGTGCATGGGGCAATGGGAATGAGTAAGCATGAACACCGCCCCTTCCCATCATGCTGTGCTGCATATTACCCATCAGAAAGGTGTCCCACCGTAAGCTGACTGAGGTGTATGAAAGGTGTAAGGGGCCTTTTCGAATAAGGTAGTAGAAAAACAAAGACATGAATTATTTATTGTCTTCTCTCTCTCTACAGCAGGGGTGTCAAACTGTAGTCCTGGGGGGCCAGAGCCCTGTGTAGCTTAGTTCTTTTCCTGATCCACCACAAATGATTTAGCTCAAGAGCTATGTAGTAATTAGCACAATGAGTTGGATCAGGTGTGTTAAATGAGGGGAAAACCGAAAATGAGCAGGGCTCCGGCCCCCCAGGACCAGAGTTTGACACCCCTGCTCTATACCATGCTTCTGCCCCCATTTGCTTCACCATCTGGTTTTTTTACCCATCCACCAACAAAGAAACAATGCAGCAGAAAAACTGAGTTCGTTATGTTAACAACATACAGGCAGCATTGGTAATTTTACTTGGGAAATTTTTAAAAAAAATTTTATAATCTCTGCTAGAGGAAAGCCATAGTTCTCCCTGCAATAAAAATAGCATAAAGAAATCATTTTTTCAGGTAAATATATCTTTACTGACATGCTTCCAGCAGATAACCCAACAGAGAGGAAAATAGATTTTCCAGCTGTGGGGGAACGGAGGCGCCCAGGTCAGCTGACAGCTGAAAGCGGAAATCATTGGCTGCCTCCTGCACGTCGGCCTGTGTGATCCGATCGTTCAAAGTCTGGATCGGGGGTCGGGTGTATCTTGCTCGCTCAGATATGGACACTCGTAGGTGACCTGCGGCAGAGACACGATGGTGAATTGACTTTGGAGACGGCAGCTTTGTCATGGCACCAAACCAAAAACAGAGGCAGTAATGTGGACACACTGACTGGTCGTCCATCATCAGGCAGCATTTGACCTACAACGGCCAGCCCGACACACCATCATGTGACCTGTGAATTTCACAGAAATTGACATCCAAAGTCTTTGCTAAAACTGAGCCTGTGTGCTTGTCTCTTTTCATGTTCGCGTCTTCCTAATGAAAGCTCTTTCCTAACTCTCCCTTGTTACCCATCCTTACCCTCTTTCACCTCCTCGTAGCTAAGCAACAGCATCCACAGCAGCTGGACGAGCTCGTTCCAGCTCGAGCATTTCATAGCCCCGTCCTGGAAGACGGAGAACAGAAGCGGGAAATGTGAGCTGCAAGTGACCCGAACCTTTAGACCGTGCCTCGGGATACCAGTAAGCAAAAACCACTGGGGGAAAGGATTAGCCGGCGCGGGGCACTTGCCGTGGGGTCAGTGGGTGGCATGGCGTTCTGGAAGAAGTGCAGCAGGAGCTTTAGAGACATAGGTGTGTTGCTCTTGAGCAGACAGGAGTTCTGCAGCAGCAGTTCCAGCACCTTACACCTCAGCAGGCTGCTGTCCAGGGTCTCCAGCAGGAGCAACCTGAGAGGACAAGAACATGAGGGAAAGCCATCTGAAGCATCACCTTTAAATGAGACTCATTTAGCATTGGACAGAGTGGCTCGGTGGGCTGTGTTGTCCTCTAGCATCAGTGGATATATTTCTAGAGAAATCCACTGTCATTGTGACTGATTAAGTTACTTCAGTGTTTTTTTTCCAAGGATTGTCTCTAGAATTTTGTCTCCTGGAGTGTGTGCGCATGTTCTATCTGGGTGGGTTTCCTCCAGATACCTTGTTTTCCCCCCAGTGGTCTAAGGACACATACTTTAAGTGGGTTGCTGTATCTAAATTGTCCATAGGAAGTGTGAATGTGTGCCCTGTGTTGGACTGGTATCCCGTCTAGGGTCTGCCCTGTGCTGTGTGGGACAGGCTGAAGACTCTCTGTAAACCTGCATAGGATAAGCATAGAAGAGGGGAAAAAGTAGCGATGGAAGGCAGGATAAAGGGAAATGGGAATAGCAAGGCTTGACTACTGACCCTACCTTCCCTCCTGTTTACCTGTGTTGCTGGAGAGGGACGATGCTTATCAGTGTCTGGAAGAGCTCCTGGGAGATCTTGTTGGAGCTGCAGGTGGGGGAGCGGTCCACCTCCAAGGCCAAATTCAGCATCCTCTGCAGGAGGAACACTACCCTGCAGAGAGGTGCCAAATGGTGAGGGAGAGGGGGCGGGATCCGTGTATCATTCGTTCATCAATTTTTCAATATGAAACCAAAACAAAAAAAAATGGAAAGCCACTCATATTTTTATTTCCAAAACGGATAATGGCTCATTTTACGATTTCCCATTTTGTGCTCAAAACAAAAATGGAACAAATGGATAACGAGAGCTCATTTCCGATTTTGTTTTTTTCATTTGATACAAATGCTGTGACCCGGAAATGACTGCAATGATAGTAAAACAAGCCGAACAATACGGCTGTGAGAAATAAAATTATGGTGCGTTCGTTTTTCTCTCTGAACTCGGAAATTCCAAGTTGAGTGACATCACGTCCGACAATCTCCGGTTCGAGCTACCCACATCTCGGAACAAACATGGCTGCTTCCATGAACGCGCTGCTGTGTGTTGTTGCTTTATATTTT
>JABFEA020000002.1:20147346-20157457 GCA_019775915.2 Cyphomyrus plagiostoma
AACGTCCAACAACAACCTCCCGGCCTTTTTATCTTTGGGTCTTGTGTTTTCACACCCTGGCCGCGTTACCCGGGGTAACCCCCCCAATTGCCCCCCCCCCCCCCCGCTGGCCCCCGAGACCCTGCAGTCAAAGGACAGACAAGCTATGTGATCATTGCAAAGTAACATCCACGAATGATGCAACTACTCTACAGAGAGGGGGGCACAGGGAGCTTGAGTATGTGAGCAAGACACTTGTGAACTGTCTGGCGGTCAGGAGGAACATGTAGCGTGGGGGACAGGAACACGGGCCACTGCGACGATGGTAAACAATCGCGGATGCGGACAGAATTAGCAAACAGCGGCAAGGGCTGAGCGGTTTAGCAGATATGTCTGTTTTGCCATCTGACTGTGATTCATTTCTGAGTCACTCCAGAAGACAGAGAACTTCATAAACACGTCCTTCCTCTTGATACTGGATCACAGCATTGTCCAAACCGCCTCTTTCACTCTGTGTTCGGCTTTTAGAGGACTGAAGTAACCGGAGGGAGTGTAGCTTAGTCTGTGGTTACGATTGCGAATGTGGTGCATGTTTACTGCTTAATGAGCGGACATGCTTGCAGATGGGGATGACATGGCGGCCCCCATAACCTGATGGTGGTTTGGTGGTTTACTGGTTTACATGATTGTCACATGACTTGAGGGCTGCTGCTTAAAATGCCAGAATCCTTCAGCCAGGGCTTTAACCTGAATTCCTCCTATAACAGTTTAAAGTTCCTTAAGTTATAAAAAATGACAGAAAATCAAAAAGGTTTCGACTCCATCATGAAATTGTGACATAGGATCTGCTTAAAAAAGTGCAAATAATCAGGAAAATGTTACTTGTGCTCAGAGTTGGTTAATTCAGGTCCAGAGAGTAAATGTCCACACCTGGATTTTGTTTCAACCAACCAGTTGACCATAGAGTCACAGAGTACCTAGCTGGTTGGTTGAAACAAAATCCCTGAGAGTCTGGAGTCTTACTCTCTAGACCTGAATTACCCAACCTTACTTGTGGTAAAATACATTTGAATATAAAGTGGATTCTCACTTACTCTGACAAAATCGTGAAAATTTTAAATAAGAATTAAGAACAAAGTGGAAGGCAGGCAAAGACAAACAAATCCCCATTAATTAAAATTCTCAGCCCTATCCCTTCCCAGCAGTTTGTCTCAGTAATATTACTCTTAATATTGCACTTTTAATTAACTCTGGTATGCTAAAGCTGCGTTAGCACTGAGAGTGGAATGGTTACTGAGCTTCAGGTAAAAATAAAAATGCTGAGATGTTTGTTCGGTCGCTGCAGACAATTGAGGCTTAATGACTGCGGTGAGGAGAAAACAGCCCCAGTGCCAGTCTCTCCTTATGCTGTCCTGAGGGGATGAGCGAGCACGACAGAGCATTCCTCATACAGCACCAGCGCCAAGGAGATCATTTGTGGGATGTGTCTAGATCTTCTAATGGTGTGACTGTAAGCTGAGGTGAGCAGGGAGGACGTCTGGGTTGGGGCTCAGAGAGGGTCTGGGTCACAACCAGAGGTCCAGACCATCTGATTAACTTTGGTCACTTCTTTGGCCTCACAAAGAAGGATAAAATGGACAGGTCTCCTTTGATAATGTGTGGCAGGTCCTAACAACGGGCAACGATAGCTGGCAAGAATCGAAATGAAAAAGATTGCAGCTTTTTGCCTGCCAGATCATGTTCTCCATGAGATGCACAAATCCACATGTGGATTGGGGGGGGGGGGGTTCAGTGTTCCTGGAGCTGGGAGTCTTGTTTGGGGGCAGAGGGACAGAGCCCACTCAGCAAAACACCCCCACTCTCCCAAAGAGTTGTGAGCATTTTAAGGAGAAAAATGTTTATAAACAGATAAAGTAAATGGACACTCACGCAATCATGCCTGATAGTGATATATGAACCCGTTTTCAAGGCGTGGAATCTGTGTTTCCTACTCTTGAAAATGAACATGCCTTCTTTGAACTGTAAGGGTTTTTTGTTTAGGCGTTTTGAATGAGAGCATCCAATGTAGGCAAAATCATCCATCAATGCAAGTCGCATAATGTTTTTATCATCGAGGTGGGAGGCCGTGCATTGTTAACCAATAAAAGACAGCATCATTTGTTTGACAGGTGCGCTACTGAGGAAACAACAGGACTTTTGCTGTTCGTTGATTCTCGTAGAAGTAACAGCAACTGGACTATTCTTTTTTTAGCTTTTGTAATCGGTAATAAAAGCATTTAAATGTATCACAGTGTGAAATTAATTTATTTGGCAAGGACCAGAATTATGCCTTATGAATTACATCAATGGTTAAAAGAAGGACAGGCCATCGCCCAGATTTTTCACCAGATGGAGGACATCGAGGAGAAAAACCGGACTGTACTAATTAAATCTGGTCGTCTGGCCACCGTATCCACTATGCAGCATGTGGGCTCCTTGAGCAACTTTCAGTTCTGCTGAAGGAAATTGTCTTTCCTTGGAGAGTTAACGTAGTGTATTGGTACAGGAAGATGTTTCATAGTAACCAAATACATGACAGACTGCTTTGTGAGAAGGTTCACGTCTGGCCCTACACAGCTGCTCCCATGAAACTTGTGCTACGTGTACATTTGTTGTTGGGGTTACAATTTTTGCAACAAAGAGGCCTCAATCACCTGTTATTTAGAGAGAAGTTGTTTGACACCGTGTTGCTTGGCTCGGGATTATGACATCACGGCCTAAGAACTGATTATGGGCGATGGTCCCTTTCCGAGCTTTAGCCGGTCTGCTAGCGAGCTTGCAAAGCAACTTCGTGGAGCCCTGACAGCGTAACTCCCACCGTCCCGCGGCGGCTCTGCCAGAATCCCCTTATCAGACTGCCCGTGTCTTATCCCTGGCTTTGTACTGGCTGTATCCACATCCCCCTGCCCCCACGGGGAGCGCTGCGTTTTTTATGTGCTTTCAGGGCTGTTAATAATTTTAATGGCTGCTTCCAGGCTGGATCTTCCATAAATGGACACACCCGGTAGTCAAACAGCAATAACAATGGAGTGTTATGACATTGGCTGTAGACATTAGTTCGCATGCCTGTCATTTGAACTCCTGCCTCAGATGTCACATATTATAATATCAACAATCTGTTATTTTAATTACCCCATCGGCTTGACTTTAGACATGTTAAGATCTCCCTCCCCCGCTCTTTGCAGATGTGTGCGAGATCCACTGAGAATGCCCCCCCCCATAATGACACTCTCCACTGCAGAAGTTTGTGAGGCCATTTTTATTCCCAGAGGCCGGAAAGTGACCCCGTTCCAGGCTAGGCGAGGAGCTCCTGCAAGGACCAGGCCGCGCATCACACATGGGGATCCGCTGATGGGGACCAAACGCTCTCTCTCTCTCCCTCGCCCCAGATCTCCGTGGGTGTCTCGCCTGTCTCCCGTGATAAACGCCCAGAGCGGTCAAAAAGAAGAGCTGCCCTGTCTGACTCTCCGTTCTGCCTTTTGTCTTTTTTTGTCCCTTATTTTACTTTGATCTGTCCTATTGTCCCCCTTGTCCCCTCTTGTCCCCCCTTGTCCCCTTCTCTGCAACCGTGTACCTTGGAACACATGACAATGGAACTCCTGCTAAACCACAGAGCATGTGATGGACAGACGCACCCTGACTGGCTCTGAGAACAGAGCAAACACTGAATCCATTTGGCTTTCAAACTTCGTTAATGGTGGATGGGTCATGGCTGACTGGAGGAGGGGTGTATGTGGATCAGCTGCTATATCGGCGCTGTCATTACCCTATAGGACGCTATTGCCTTGGCTGCCGGTCTGAATTACTGTCTCCAGATTAATGGGAAACTTTAAACGGCAACTTTAAAACCCTGAGCTGAATATCAGGCCAAGTGTAATTCAGTCACAGCCTAACATGTGCACAAATTCATCTGTTTCATGTCAAAGGCACTTGCCCGGCCCACTGACAGCCTCGCGGTGACTGCTGAAGGATGCCCCCGTCTCCGTCACTTAGTAAGAGACGTTAGGGAGATGTATAGGAACCCTGTGGAAATGACACCAGCTGCTCTGCCAGCTCCTGAGGGATGAGAAGTAAGGCACGCGGGGGAATTGAAAACACGCGATGCGCTCTGAGCTCACAAAGGAACCGTGTAAGTGAAAGGAGAAAAAAAGTAGAAGGCAATTTCCCCTTATCAGCCATATCCGGGGGCAGTGCTGTAACACTGCATGGCAGGGGAGGAGCACTCTTTATTACCGGAGGGGGATGGGAGGGAGTATCTGGGGAGTTTATCTCAGGCTAATGAAGTAGTGGGTAGGATAGACAGAGTGGGATGAGAAAAGATGAAAAGAAAGAGCAGGGTCCAAAGTTAACACCCACCAGACGCCAAATATGGGTACATTTTTTGACGCATAAAATCTGGAAGACTGTCTGCCACTCTTGTGGGTAAATGTTTGTGGCAAAAGTCACGTAATAATCAGACCACAATCCTGAGAGTCTCTAGTGCATTTGATTGATTGACACACACACACACACACACAGGTTTATAATTCTATCTTTGTGGGGACTCTCCATTCATTTCTACAGGGGAAACTCACATCCCAACATGACGACCTTAACCCCTACCCAGCCCTGACCTTAACCATAGGTAACCAAACGAAATACAAGACTTTTGGCATTTTTTGTTTTTTGATTGCATTCACAGATCTGTGTGGGGACCTGAAAAATGGTCCCCACAACATCAAAATCACAGGTTTTTATCACATTTTGGGGGACATTTGGTCCCCACAATGTAATATAAACCTAGTCCAAGGACAGACACACACATATATGTAATCATATATCTTTGGGGACTGTCCATTCATTTCTCTGGGCAAATCCCTATTCCCAACAATGACACCCTTAACCCCCACCCAGCACTAACCATAACTCATAAGTAACCAAGCAAAATATGAGAGTTTTTGCATTTTTAGTTTGTTGATTGCAGACACAGATTTTTAGAAAATTGAGTCAGGAAACTGGTCCCCAAAAGGTCAAATTAACAGATATTCAGCTGTTCTGTTAAGACCTGCCTCTTCTCTGCCTCGGATTGCCTCTCCGAGCTTGGAATTTATTGTCTAAGCCTGGCTAATTAACCATCTGACAATAACCGAAACCAAACAAAACCAATAAAGGCAGAATAGAGATGGGTCTTTGCTGAATGCAGGTAACTATCACTCTCCATCAGTGTGCCGATAGTTACAGTCAGGCTAATTAAAAGTAATGTGGTGATATTTACAAGGAGTAACCCAACCTTTACAATGAAAACGAATGTATATGTGGCACAGAAGGGCAATTTATTAATTTGGCCGGAATACATAGGCTGGGCAGGTAGATTTTTTCGTGCACCAGCCACCTTGGCTGGTGAGTTAAAGAATTCATGTCAGACCCTGAACAGGAGAAAATGCTGAATGGAGAACAGGCAGATTCGGGAGGGGAACAGCTGTCCAGGACAAACACACAGGGGAAGGGTCGACTGCTTTTATAAAGCCTTGGGTCGTGATGTAATGGGGCACCCAGTGGTCACAATCAGGTCCAGGTAATACATAACAAGACCCATAACTACCCCAAGCAGCAGAGACAGGAGTAGAATCGGTGTTTGGGCAGAGGAGTCAAACTCCAGGAGTGGATGGGTGTTGATTCGTAGTGCTGTACTGAAAAATGACAAACGACCACAGCTTGGCAGGTTTTGTTTACATTTCACATGAATTTATTTGATCAGCACACCTTTAGTGATGTGAGAGGCATTTCACACAGTCAAAAGGGTCATTGATGGATCAGAAAGCAGCAGAAGCCCTGTGTGGAGATGTGGCATGTGTGGCATTGTAACTCACTGTGCTACTCAGCTACAGCGCCACCCAGCAGGTGGAAAAGGAGCTGCACCGATTTGGGAGAGCGTATTAATAACCAGCTGAATATAGTGAGAACTACTTCGGCTGGGACAGCGAGCAGATCCCCACGATGGGGGTTGGAGGCTGGAATGGGGACTTCAGTTTAGAGGAACAGATTTTATTACAGGGGGGTTGGCACAGTGCAGTGGTTAGTACTTCCACCTTCCCCCTCTGACGTGGCTCCACGTGGGTGGAGTTGGCCTGTGTTATCTTGGGGTTTCCACCAGACAGGAAAAACACGAGGGGAGAGACAGAGAGCCAAACGGGAAATAAGCAGGGAAGGGAATGAGGAATCGAGGAAGGAAAGCTTGAGGAAATGGGCAAGGGAGACGTGATCTCAACAGTGGCCAAAATAGCCCATTAGTGCATCTACTTCCCCAGAGGACTGAGACGTCCAAAATAGCCCAGACCATCTTCCACATGCGTCCACAATCTATCCTCAGTCCATCCTCATGGGGTCACAAACAGCATGGTCCATACTGCCCAGAGGATGACAGGCACACAGCCCCTGCCGGTCTATAGCATCATCATCACACACCACCTCAGGAACACAAGCAGCAGCGTGGGGGACTTCAGGCACCCTATGCTGACACTATTGACCCTTCTCCCGTCTGGCAAGCAGCTAAAGTCAATGCTGATATGCCCCTCCCCCTTTTCCCTACTGCCATCTGACCTATCAGTGACACTGCACTGCTCACTGTTCTGGCACTGATTCCATTACAGTCCCCAACCACCAGGACTTCAGGGTTTGCATTATTGTCTGCAGCTGTACAAGTATACTTATGGTTGTTTTAGCTGATTATTGTCCCGTGTCCTGCTACTAAGTGTTTGCCCTGTCTTATCCTGTGTCTCTCTGTAACACAAGTGAGTAACTCATTGTATTCAGTACTTGTATCTGTACAAATGGCAATAATCCTTTTGAATCCTTTGAAATCTTTGAGTCTTTCAATCCTTTGGTGGATGTATTGCTCGGAGAAGATAATATAGGGACCATGTTTGTGGTTGAGAGTGAGAGAATGAGAGATTTTCTAAACTGATTGCAGCTGAGAGGGACTTGATATGTAAACCCCTCCTCCCACCCCACAAAAAATAAAAAAACAGCTGAGATAAAAGCCTAGGCAAAGCTGATAAGCTGAGCTGAACTGAAGGGGGCAGGCCATCGGATGGGTAGTAGGCTTTTTAGTGCCTGTATGTACTGCCAGCACAGAGACTACAGAGATCAGCCAGACCCTCTTTCACATAGATTGTGGTGTGCGGGGTCTCAGCTCTCCTGCACACATCAGCCATGGACATACGGCACATGGGCTGCAGTGTGTCCTCGCAGGTGACGTGCTGACCCCTTCCCAGTAGCTCCCACGATGTGCCAAGCTCTCCGTCCCGTCGCGCTATGCCACCTCTCCTCGTAATCGCAAACCCGCCTTCTTAAATACCACTTGTAGGCACTCGTCTTCGGTGGGGAAAACACAGCGTGCATATCAATTATTAACCCAGTTTGTTTTTCAATTCCCTTTTTAATGGCATTCATCAAAGGGCTCTCATTAAAAATATCCCGTGTGCGTTAATGGCACGTCAAACTTTCGCGTTAAAAGGATGAGCCCATATGAAATGCATCAAGCTAAATTCTCATTATAGCTACTTCCACAGCATTTTATCTGTTTTGCGAGACATCTGATGGTTTTTTTGGCAGTTTTATTTAAATACGCAGCATCCTTTCAGATGTGATGATAGACAGGAAAGGAAACATTCAATTTCACGCCAAATAACCCCCCTCCCCCGCTCACAGAGTACTCTCCATCCTTTATCCCCAGTCTGTGTTTTCTCACCTGGGGGGGGGGTCCGGCTGGGCCCCCTGATGGAGGAATTCCGCACCTCGGTGCTGACAGACTCTCAGCACTATTTCTGGCGGTTGGACATTTGAGCTTCAGATGTGGGAATTTTGCTGCTCCCCAACCCCCACTCTTTCCCCCCACGTGTGTCAGGAGAGAGGCGAGGCCGTCCCCTTAATCACTTTGATATAATCACATGATGACACTTTACCTGCACATTCACAATGATGTCACATTGCTTGGTACAGGTCGCCGGCACATCTGTTCACATCCACGTCTATATTTGCATTTGCTGTGAAAGGGCTGACAGGACAGAGAGACTAAAGACACGGACATGCAGCCCCGATTTGATGTCATCCAACAAGCCACTGAATGTAAATATCCATCCATCTTCCAACCCCTAACGCTGAGCAGGGTCACGGGTTCATGTAAATAGATCCATAAAAAAAAAATCGGGTCACAGGCAGAGCAAAAATGAGGAAAATGCAAATCAGCTCATTTAAGACTGTCAGCTAAATAAGATTAAACGGAACAATAATTGCAGAGGTCTGACTTATAGAAATGAATAACTCTGAATGAATGGGCATTGTTAACCGATAAATTGCCCAAAACATCAGTTCGGAATGCATCAGTAAATCTGCTTCTGAGAAGAAAAGCAGAGATACAGGAATGTGCCAGGATCTCCTTCAGGGTCCCCAGGGTCACGTCTGCAGCTGAAGAATGGGACCCTATTTCCATTAAGAACTTTTTATTTGTATCATCGCATGTAAAAGGGGGGTCTCTGGAGATTTGAGGCTCTGGAAAGCACCGTGTGATGGTCTGAATATTTTTGCATTTTGATGGCATCTAGGAGCGATGTTCTCCACCCAGAAAACCAAGGAAGGGGGAAAGTGTCAGGCACAGAATGGAGGGAGAGGGTCAGTGAGATCGAACAGAGTGATAGAGAGCCGTATGGGGAGGCACCAGCTTTAAGGAACAAGCCATTAGACCAGGGCGGCCGTCTCTCCCAAAATGGTTTGCTTATTCCTCCAAATCAGACCTTCTTGTTGCACCCTCAGATCAGCTTGACAGAGTGTGTCATTCTCCTCCTCACTACTCACCACCGAGTCCCAAGGCTGGATCTGTCAGACAAATCACCCACTGGAACCTTTTAAAAACACACAGGCAGGCACAAGCCTCTGCCCATTCATCTCTGCAGGATTAGCGCTGATTTATCACACCGCTCGCTCGGCCTGGAAGACTCACGCTTACCTGCAAGCGAAAAAATGCATATATTAATTTAGCGTCATGGCCCCCTTAAATGGGAGGAGCGGAGCGGATCTCAGCTTGGAAGAAACTTTCAGCTTAATGCTGTGCCTCGCCACATCACGTTATGTAACAGCCAGTAAAGGATTATACGAAAAAACTGCTTACTCTAGTTAATAATAAATAAACGTAGATGGTGGCTGAGAGTGCATAATACTGCATTTAGTCAACACCAAGTACCTTCCTGGCCAATTCCTCTGCGTAATATGCATTTCGGATTCCGACAGCGGGCCGAGCTGATGGGTTTTTATATTATTATTTTTTTAAGATGATCTGTGCTGGTGACGCATCTGCCCTGCCAGTCTGCCGTCCCCCAGGGGCTTGCTTGCTGTTCAAGGACGACGCTGCAGCAGTGACGGCGCTTTGCGATTTTCTCAGTAGCTCCATCCCAACGTGACCGCCTTCAGCAACACTGGGATCCGCCTGGCAGACTGCCCCAAGGCTGTCTGCCGCCACTTTGGTCTTCCTTTGTTAAGCACTTGTGCATTCCTTCAGGTGCACCTGTTGGCATTGGAACTGGGGGGGGCATGAAACTAACTCAACACACTGGACCGTCAGCAGGTACATGAAGAACAATGATGCCCCTAGTTAGCTCTGAGACTCGGCTATTTTAAGGGGACGGCGATTCTGAAACGCAGATTTCGTCTTTTCCCTTGAGTCACCCAGCCGAATGCTGATCCAGTGGGCGAATCTCACAGCAAAGCCGCTCAGTTCAGACCACATGTCCCTTCAGCGCGTCCCATACAAACAGACATCTGTGTCCTCAGGCAGAGCACCTTACCGCACATACTTTTACATAATATATAGCTGACCTCCCTTATGACACGATTATTTGCCTTTTGTACATGAGTATATAGGAATTCATAGACATGCCATCATCAATACTATCTAATGAAATTAATACAAAGCAAAACCATAGCACTGACAACACAGCAAAGATTATACCTAGAAGCTACAGAGGTACATATCTATGGAGTAAATCCATCCATCCATTTTCCAAACCGCTTATCCTAATGGGTCGCGGGGGGTCCGGAGCCTATCCCGGAAGCAACGGGC
>JABFEA020000002.1:20207516-20219775 GCA_019775915.2 Cyphomyrus plagiostoma
CCAGGCGGAGACCAGAACCCGGGTCCCAGAGGTGTGAGGCAACAGTGCTAACCACTGCACCACCATGCCACCCCCTTTGTTTAAAAATATAACGTGGTCTCTTAATTTTTTTTCCAAGCTATATATTATTCTATGACAAACCTAAAATAAGCTACATCAAAAGGGTTGGAGTAGTTTGCAAGAACTACAGACTATTGATGAGTTAATAAATCTGTTACATACATGTAAATTAGTGCAGACTTGTCATGAATTGAAAATCTGACCCCAGCTAGGTGACCAAAGTTGACAACCCTGTCCGATTTTTACTCTCTGGACTTGAATTATCCGCCTCTGTAATTAAGATTGTAATTTTACTTCCTCTGCTTTTTTTAGTAGGTTTGAACACAGTAAAAAGCCAAATCTATGCCTATCTGCCTTTTGACTTGGGTGAAGACAGGTACTTGTCTCCTGCCTGAATTTGAGAGCCCAGACATGAATTACTCCACAGTGAGGACACTGGGGATGGATTGCATCACAAAAGAGGGTCTTGATCTCACTGATTGTCCCTCTTTAATGACTTTAACCTACACAGGGTCATTTCCCTAGGAGGACAAATGGCTGACTTTCCTTTGTTGGCAGCACAGAGTGGATACATTGTGTGTTTCCGTGCAAAGCTATTAATGTCTATGCTGAAAAGATGCAACCATCCACTCGCCTATCGATCATCCGGATGCTGTAACTGACTTCTGCATTGTGAGAATGTCAGTTTTTGCAAATTGGCTTTGGAAAGTCTCCCCGGGGAAGTGTATCTGGGCTAATCCATTTATGCCTTTTTGTCAAGCAATGTGCTCTTAATTTGCTTTTAGTCCCACAGTAATGTTCTGTTTCAGAGTTGCTACACATTTTTCCTTAACGATGCTTCACCGAAGGTCACTGCACCAATCTAGCTATCCAAATTTATATTACTATACAACTACCCTGATTAAGCAGGGATAGACAAATGAATAGAAGGAACAGTGATATAATGATGGATGGATATATGGCAGAAAGAAACGTGCGGTAAAGTAGCAAAAATGGTTAGAGGTTCTGCATTAAGAACTGACTATCAATAAAATATAGCATTTCATCAGTGATGCTACACTGGATTGTCTCTTTGGGGAGCCACAAGCTTATCAGAACTCTAATGGATCTGATCCTTTGTTTTCTGCTTCCAAGCAATGCTGCCCCTCCCACCAGCAATGCTAACACGTTTTACGGTCTGTCACAGTAAGAGCACGCATGTGACCCTGATCCATGTCACCAGCCCACGGCCTACCCCCACCAGAGGGTGCCCAGCTTTGCCTTACATTGGCCTTTGGCCTCTGACTTGTGGACAAAATGCATCATCTGTAAATGACACTAAGTGTCAGAGTGGAGTCTACTTGGGCCCATAATTACCCTTCTTCAGACATGACAAGTTGGGCCAAATAAATGACAAAGACACTAGGCACCCATCCAGAAGAGAGTTTGGGGGTCACTGCCATTTCAGACACACCCCCTCTGTCCCAATTTAATGGCGGGTCTCTACCCACACGTCGTCACCATTCCTCTCCCGCCCCCGTCACTTCTCAGCCATCCTATTCAAACATGCCCCCTCGTTTACCAGTGCTTGTCGGGCATCTAATCTAGCTGGCTGACAGGTAAATGAGACCCCAGTGAAAAATGAATCCCACAAGTATCGTTGATGGGAAAAACGTCAATTTTTTTTTTCTCATCACAGTCATAGTCAAAAGCCTCTTATCTAACAAAACTGTTTAAACTCCAGTGCCCCCCCACCCCCTCCACATAGCAGCCAAAACATGAAATTAGTCACAAGAGCTAAAGCACCAGCCTGTATTCATACACAACCTTTCGATTCGCTGCAGCTTATATCAAACATACAGCTTATATCAAACATACAGCTAATATCAAACATACAGCTTATATCAAACATACAGCTTATATCAAGCATACAGCTTATATCAAGCATATAGCTTCTATCAAGCATACAGCTTATATCAAGCATACAGCTTATATCAAGCATATAGCTTCTATCAAACATACAGCTTATATCAAGCATACAGCTTATATCAAACAAGCTAACAGACAACGGGTTCTGTACAGTTAATGTCCATCGCGGCAGATTTGAATACCTCGCTTACTTTTTCCCGCTGTGTGGTGGGTGCATCAGCGCATGCTTCTAAACCCAACCCGACCTGACCTGTGTGCCGAGGTTTTTTTTTATTAATTATGTGCTAGAAGCAGGCATTCTCAGGTCCTCGGGAGGGAAATACTCAGTTATGATTCAGATGGACCGGGTATGAATGAAGCAGTGAACCCTTTCCTTGTAAACAAATGGGTGTGGTGGCCTCGTTGCATCCGCAAAATGAAGTTTCCTGAAAACAGGAAAGGGATATAAGCGCAGCGGGATCCAACCAGAAGCTCGCGCATGGATGTTTCATTCAACTATTATAGCCAATTTTCTGATCAAGACAGCAGCAAGGACAGGAGGAAAGTGTGGATCCATCAGAGAGGCCACCAGCAGAAAGGGCCCTGTGACCCAAATGTGACCGAATCTCCATTCCACCAGAAGAGGCGGAAGCTTTTACTTAAGATGTAGGCCGACGCTGTCTGCTTTGATTCGTATTTGGCTCAACACTGAAACAAAAAACCTGTCAGGACAATGTGTCCCCATACTTAGCGCATTACTGTTATTATACGAAATCTCTTCCATTCTAGTAGGAACCAGATAATCTTCAGCAAGGAGTGTCAACTGTGGAGCCATAAACAAAACAGAATGGAGAAGCCAAGGGTATTGTAGGGCTTGGAGATACTCAAATATGGGATCACTGGGACATTGTTAATTACCTATGAATGACTTCAAGAAGCTCATCTTGTGTTGTTCATTGCATTCAAAATGTAACTTTTGATCTTTGGAAATAATGTTGTAGTTTTGTGATTTTATTACAATATATTAAAATATTGGCCTTGTTCAGATCAATGTTATTGGTGTGTATTTTTATGTACCAGACGAACCAGGGAACTACATTTCTTTGAGAATTTCTTTGACAGGTCCATCTATAGAGCTGAATTTAAGTTACAGCATCCATCTATCCAGTACTGGGTGGCTGACAGCCTGAAACCTGTTCCAGGAAGCCCCAGACGCTAACCAGGACTCACCCTGGACAGGATTCCAGTCCATCGCACTGTATTACTTTTTAGCATCAGAAAACTATAGCATTTACATCTATAATAAGGACTCACCAAACCGCAGAGGCACCTACGCTTATGTAGATAAGACCTCTTCAGTGCCTCTCCAAAGTACTTAAGGTTATCTGAAAAGTATCTCCTGTAACCACATGCTTCCAACGGCTGCAGCTACGGGAGCCTTAAAAGAGGGAAGTTAGGACAATTCCAATGGCCTTTGAGTGACAGGGGCCCTAAAAACTTTAAAACATAATTTTCAGACCTAGAATACAACAGTCATCCATCCTCTATACCACTTAATCCATCTGGGTCAAAGGGAAGCTGGAGCCAGTCCCAGCATCTTTGGGACGAGAGGCAGGGTACACCCAGGGCAGGCTGCCAGTCCACCACAGGGCCAACACAGACGGGCACTTTAGAGTAGCCAGTTGACCTAAACTGCATGTCTTTTGACTGTGGGAGGAAACCCATGCATGCATAGAGAGAACATGCAAACTCCACACCTGGGTGACCTGGGATCAAACCCAGGAGCATCTTGCTGTGAGGTGACAGTGCTAACCACTGCAACACCATATGACAGTCAATTAAATTACAATTTGCAGAAATGTTGTTTAATATGTACAAATAAAATAAATATTTGTTAAATACAGTGATACCTCAGTTCTTGAACTTAATCCGTTCTGGACTCCTGATCGAATCCTAAAAAGTTCTAGTTCTGATTGAATTGAAATAATGGAAAACCAATTAATTGGTTCCCGGCCCCCCAAAATTGCACCTAAATATGTTTTTTTTTTTTTTTTTTTTTAGCATTTAAACACAAAATGAACAGGATAAATGGCTTCCAAAATGATAAAGATCTTATCCCAACATTACCCCTGTCCTGCCCCACTCGTCTGCTCCTTCCATGTGCCACGCCCCCTCGTTAACCTCGTTTGGGATCCCCATGTGATCAGCTGTTTCTGGTTGTTGTCATTAGTCCTCTGTATTAAGTCCGTATTTCAGTTTGTGCGTTCAACTTGCTTATAGCCCTAGCTTAAAGCAACGCATTCTGATCCTGACGCAATGCATTACGGTTAGATGCATTGCGACCTCTCATTTGGCTGCAGAAACTAGAATCGCCTCAATGACGACACGCCTTTACCCTTATCGGCTGAAAAGTTTAGTTACACGCATGACGTTTGCATCCCAGACAGTTCCGATGCATGATCTATTTCTCCAGAATATCACCTAAGGCAGAGAGAACTGTTTTTCAATTAATTTGCCAGATAAAATAAAGTTTTAATAAATGACATAAATGCTCTAATAGTACACGTAAGTTAGTGGTTTATTTATTGTTAGTTACAGTAATGTTGCGCTGCTTTATTTAGTTAATCGTCCAGTCTGTGAAGAAAGCATTGCATTGTAGCATGACTCATTTCCTGGCGCATACAATTTATATTAGGTCAGCGTTCACGGTTCAATTTCTGATATTCAGATCGAGTTCTAGGTCAAACTGGTTTGTTTGACTTTCAAAAAATTTGAGTTCTAGTGAGTTCAAGAACCGAGGTACCACTGTATTCTAATCTGTGTTCTTGTTTTATTATGGCAAAAACAAGCAAATTGGACATCCTCTATACTCCCCTTCTGTTTTAGCTGGAATGATTCAGTCCCGTCTTTGCTCTCACACACTGATTAGCTAATATCGGCAGGATAGCCTATGCTCGAAATGCTCCCAATGCCTACATAAACTGTTGAAGGTAAAACCTGGTTATTAGAAAAGATAATTAAGGCTGCATAAAGTTGAAAAAGAAAACAGAGATCAACAATTTCTTGCTGAGGTTTTCTCAGCAAAGGATCTGTGTGTCAGCACACTGGCATGGAGCAGAGATGGAGCACAGGAGCCAGGGAAACTGGGTGAACACCAGGTATTCAGGGTCACACAATCAGGAACACAGAGGACTTGCAAACATATGACGTTAATGACCGGCCTAACGAATGCAAATTAATCGGTTATTTCTGTAGCTAATGTTAATGTTAGTAAAAATTAGCTTGCTAGTCCACCAAATAGTTATACATAAAAATGCACAGGTTAACTTATCATTTGCTCCTCGTGTAAAAAAATACAATTTTCCACTGCATTTGAAATTTTGCTTAAAGCTAACAAAATGCTTGCTATCAAAGTCAGTTCTGCCCAGGTATGTCACCACATATGCTCCAGCAAGCCTGATATTGCCTTCTTCCCGAAGTGATAAGCTTACAGCAGTGTGACCAGCCTACAAAGGTAAAGTTAATAAAATAAAGTTAAAGCTTTGATAGGGTCATATGGGTTTTGGGGTGGGGGTGCGTGATTAAGGAAATTGCACAGGGTTGGACTGGAATGGTCTGGGTTGGTGGCCCAGTGTTATGTTTTCATGGGGCCCACAACATCTAACGACACCTGACTGCTGCACCTATATAAAATAACAGAGTTGCTCAATTACTTATTTATTTGTTTAATTGCTACTGGCAGCAGGAAAAGGGAAAAAGCAGAAACTATTTGCAGTTTCACTAAATCAGCACTCGGCTGCTCTGCAGATCTGTCAGACGGTGGGGGGAGTACGTCACAAAGGAGGTGCTGTGCATAGTCTTGCCACCAGCGTTTCCCTTGCACACACTTCGCAAGACTGGCCAGTAATTAGAAGTGGCAGAAGGCGAAGCAAGGCCTGCAGATCCACCATAATAAAGAGGAGCCTCTCCTGAGTGAACCGGATGTGGCGCGTCACTCCGGAGGCAGTGACAAGCGTGTAATGAAGAGGACATCACAGCAAGAGCAGCGTCTCCGGGTTAATTACAGCACTCTGACACCATGTGGCGAATTACCATCTAGAGGAAGACAGACCTGCTTCCCATCTAGCAACGCCAGCTGTCACATGTGCCCAGAGACATCCAGTGCCCCCTACAGGTGGGAGGGGCAAGTTCATGAATTCAATTCAAAACTTTCCTACTCTCTGCACAATGTGGCCCACATCTTGATAGCAGTCTCCATCAGTCAGTCGACGCTACAGAACATCTCAGCAGACCAAGACAGGTTTATTCCCTGCGACCATGACTATGTTTACTCCCTTCCATCATGCCCATGTTTTCTCCCTTCCACCATGCCCAAGTTTACTTCCTTCCACCATGCCCATGTTTACTTCCTTACACCATGCCCATGTTTACTCCCTTCCACCATGCCCATGTTTTCTCCCTTCCACCATGCCCATGTTTTCTCCCTGCCACCATGCCCATGTTTTCTCCCTGCCACCATGCCCATGTCTACTCCCTTCCACCATGCTCATGTTTACTCCCTTCCACCATGCCCATGTTTACTCCCTGCCACCATGCCCATGTTTTCTCCCTGCCACCATGCCCATGTTTACTCCCTTCCACCATGCCCATGCTTTCCACCGTCCCACCACACCCGGCCTGACAGCCCCTGCTCTCTCCCCTGCTCTCTCTCCCCTGCTCTCTCTCCCCTGCTCTCTCTCCTCTGCTCTCTCCCCTGCTCTCTCCCCTGCGCTCTTCTGCCACATGGGCCTTTACAGAGCAGATTGTTTTATGGAAGGTCTCGCTTCAAGAGAAATTAGAACGTTCCAGCTGAACAGCCACACACTCTGAGCTGGTATATTTATTGCTTATCTCTTTGCTAAACATTCATGTTTTTCATTTTTCCTACCCTTGGCTTGCAACAGTGTCCAGAATAAGATATAGTAATAATTAAACATTTGCAATGACTAATAACATTGTGTTGAATACTTTACTTTCCCATCTGCTTTGTTCTGTATTTGTTTTTAAATGGATTTTAATCACATATTTAATATATCTAAATTCTCATAGCTATGCACAGACACATTGCATTATGTGCATCGTGCCTGTACCCAAATCAAAGCCTGTACCACACTCTCAGAAAAAAAGGATAAAAATTTGTACCTTTGATTGTGGGCCTGTGCCCTTGAGAGACTACCGATTATACCCTTAGCTGTAGGTACTCTGGAATTTTGAGGAACATTTCTGTACCATTTTATGGTACATCAATGCTGTTTGTACCTCTGGGATGTTCCAAAGAATGCATTACTGTACCAATTACACGAATACAGCCCCAGTGACAAGCAAAGGTACAAATTTTTACCATTTTTCCTGAGAGTGCAGCAAATCAGTTACAGTGGCTCTAAGCTTGAATAACCAAGCAGTGGGACCAGTGCCTTTGCATCATGTGGGCTGCAGTTCAGTCACTTTTCACCTTTGTTTGCAAAGTCAGCTTGTTTATGGTTTCGTATCAGCCCACCCCCCACCCCCCTCAACTGAGCAGTCTACATGGAAGCCTGGTTCCGTGGAACTATTTGCCAGCCAGAACACTGAGTTTGTACTGGCATTATTTATGTCATTTCCAAACTTTACTGGTTTGCTAAGAATACTCAAACATAAGCTATAAAGTTTTACAGGGATCTGTGCTTTATACAAATGTGGGCTAAGGGGCTATTTCTCATAAATATTATACACTCCAGTTATGGAACATTTGCAGACTTTTTTAGTATGAGATCCATTCATCTCTTAACCTGGGTCCATGTGATTTTTGGTTTTATTATTTCAGTGAGAGATCAGAGGCCCTGGTAGGAATCCAAATGAAAGAGGATTCCAGCAATATTAGCTCCGCTGCTAAGGCCTGTCATCAACCAACCCAGCTCGGGATGCTCTCCCTCCCACATACAGGTCCCACCTCAGCAGCGTTCCTCACGCAGCTCCATACTGCAAAGGTCTGCCCCTCGCCGACCGACAGGCACAGACACACTGGCTATGCGGGGACTCCCTCTTATGGGCGCCTTTGGGTGGGGGCATCTTAGAGAGCACTAATGTTGATAATACACTGAATGTTTTAGAAATGGACAATTTCTAACAAGTTAATACATGCATACAGATGTGCACGTGCAAACATATGTTGACATACAGTATGTGATGAGGTCACAAACAGAACATCTTTAATACTACTGACTGTAACATACATTTGCATTTACAGATACCATGAGGCTGCACACAATCCCATATTACTAATAAATTGCACAATGAATTGCTACATCTTTTTCTCTTGAAAGCAAACATCAAAAACTTTATCATATCTGAAGAGCTGTCATGCTCCCATTGTGCCAGTTATCTTGTGTGCCACGCCTCCTCGTCTACCTCTTGTTGAATCCCCCTCTTATCAGCTGCTTCTTGTTATATCTAATTAGTCCTGTGTATTTAAGTCTGCATCAGAGTACGTTTCCCCAGTCCGGCCATTAACATCTTGACGTCGCTGTGTGTTCCTGAGTGCGTGATCCCTTAACAAACCCCGTGTTTACCCGACTCCACGATTCCCTTTGCCTGCTTTCCTGCTCCGAACATGACAACAGCCTTGCTTTCCTTTACCTTGTATGCAAAACTGATCTAATTACATTACAAGGAAGATACCATTAATTCTCTCAACCTTTAGTCCATCAGATATGATTTTATTAACTCCACTTATAAAAGCCCCTTATGTGTTTGTATTAGGTTCACTCTACTGGTTCATATCGATTAAGACTTTATAGTAGACTTGCAATGAAGTGCTTGGAAGCGAATCAATAATTCACACCAGCTTGTTAGCTCGGTTGACTACACAGATTGTATTTCAATTGAAATTCCCTTTTCATCATAGCTAAGATCTAACACTCACCCAATGGATTCAAATCTCCTCTCTTCCTCCTCTCTACTCCCTTCCACTCGACAACTGGCAGATCTCCATGAGAATGGGTGCATGAGATTTTACTAGCAGCAGTCACTCTGCTACGGCTCAGGTGTTTGTTGCACACCCAAAGTGGACTGCATGCACTTCATCCGCACATCATCCTCCCCCTGTGCCATATAAACACGTCAGGATCAGCACATAGCCCAGAGGATTATTCTCCATCAGTGACCATTAGCAGGTGAGAAGGTTACTCTAGCGAACCAGCAAATATGTCAGGATTACATTAACAAATGTGTCCGCTTGTCACACCCTGAAACTCATCGGAGCCTGAAGCACTGTTGTACCTGCAGGATGGCCCCGGGTTGCCTAAATGTACCTGCCGTATTATTCCTATCACATGTCAGGAGCAGAAAAGCCCTTTTCATTATTATTGGGATTTATCATTAATGGAAGTATCCCTGGCAGAGGCTGTCTAGGTGCCAGCATGGGGATGAATAATTTATTCCGGGCCGCTGCTTGTGTGAGAGCATTTCTGAAATACTCCACGGCCCTAGAGGAAAAGAGTAAATTATGCTCTCAGCATTAAAGTTACTGTTTTATGCATGTTGGAGCTTGATGTTCATGTAAGTAAAAATGGAAGGAACCTTCACTGAAACACAAGCCTTTAGATCATACAAGTCTTCTAATACATCCATCCATCCATTCATCTTTGAGCTGCTCCTTGTGGGATGAGCCTGGAGTTTATCCCATGCAGTTTGTGGGGACCATCCATGCATTTCTATGGAAAAAAAACCTAATCCCAACAATGATGACCTTAAGCCCTACCCAGCCCTAACATTAACCATAAGTAACCAAACAAAATACAAATGTCCTGGCTATTATGAATTTTCATATTGCAGTCATAGATTGCATTGAGTTTCCCCTCATGGGGACTGAAAAGGTGGCCCCCACAACGTCAAAATAACACTTTGTCACAGTGTAATATATACAAGACCCACACACACACACACACACACACACAACTGTGACAGTAAGCCTGCCCGCTGAGCCATCATGGAATCCTGCAGTTTCATTTCACACTTTATTAAAATTCATTGAGGCTGAATTTTCTTAACTCTGCACATGGAACTTTTTTTTTTGCTCTATATAGTCTACATGTAAGACTTTGACACTGGGAACAGCTGTGTTTCCATTCCCTCTCTGCTTCTGTCTCCAAGGATCCCCTTCCTGGGAGGATCTCCTATGGTTCAAATAGCTTGTGTTTATAACAGAAAGTACCCACTAACAGTACACACCCATGGGTCCACACTGGGAAATAAAAGCAGTGCAGACAAAAGGCTACAGAACGCTTGCATCTGGTTAGCTGCCGGCTGCCAGTAGAGGAAAGGGCATAGATTGTCTATACAGGGTCCTACAGCAGAGCATTAAAATTCGGAAGCTGCTGTTAAATTCACGAAAACCTGTTATATTTCAGTTCTCAGGTATTGTCTTTCAGAGCTGGGCCTATGTTGGGAAATGTGTGTGCTGATTATGAGCCAAGTCATTGGTGTCCACCCTAAACTGACACACACCACTGCAAGGCGCTTCCTCCCACAGCACCGGGCAAAAATGATTTATACGCATAAATGGAGAGAACCTCGGCACTGGTGTGTCATCCCTGACGTCACAGCGCCAGTGGCACTCGGCTAGCGACAAGGTGAAGCCACATCCTCGTCTAAGGCCTCGGCCCTCATGAATAATGCATAGTCGAGTCCCCTCCAGAATTGCCAGAACTTGTCAAATAACCCTGATTGTTTACACAGAGTGCAATCTTTTTGGTGGTGATAAGCAAGGCGGTGGAAAAAATGAGTCCATTTGCTGCCATCATCATACCTGAGGTACTGCCCAGCCTCCTTCAGACACGCTTCATGTACATTATTTCTGATGCCAACTTTGTCAGCGGTCACTCTCCTCCTCCCTGCAAAACATCCATCAGGCTACCATAAACAACCCATACAAGAAAGTCAGCGGTCAGAAAAGAAAAAGAATAACTGAATTAATCAGTAATTACAATAATCAGTTTGTAATTATTGAGCAAGAAAAGTCTGCAAGCAAAGATATTACGTTCAACCTGGGGCTGAAACGTAAAATTGAATAAGTGCAAAATGTTTTACGAGACATAATATTTTGGACCCTTCCTGAGAAATGAGACTAAATTTTCACTTTGTCAGCATTCGCCTGTTCGTAACTTGAAATGTTCATAAGTCAAGTGTTTTCTAGCTGTGTTAGCTTAGTTGTGTATTTAAGTGAGAGAGTAGGTTTCCCCGAGTCCAATCATTCTGTCACACATTCGGCACTGGGAAGCAGCACAGGAGCTGGCAAAATCCGGTGATCACACTCAGGAATATGAAAACGATGTCAATATGTTAATGATTGGATTGGGAAAACTTACTCTAACGCCGACTTAAATACACAGCAACAATTAACGTGATTTGAAACAGCTGGTAACATGGGGATTCCATACGAGGTAAATGAGGGGGCATCGCACATGGGAAGCTTGGACAAGTATGACATAAAGTCAATGCATGTTTTCTTATCCTAAAACACATTACTCATGATACATGAAACCAAAATTGCTAATAAATGCACAGAATAGTAAGTAAACTTTGATCTCAAGAGAGCACGTCTTACCAATACGCAAGTACAAAGAACTGGAATGCTGGGAGTAGCACACTATGCTGCTGCACGGCAAGAGTAGTGACCCACTTTCATATTCGGCGGAACTGGCGCACAGAACAATCTTTAATGTTGCGGACAGGAAATGGGAGCCTAACGAACGCAATTAAGACTTGAAGTCCTCTTCGTTCGTATTTCTGAAAGCTCGTAAGTTGAAGGTTCGGAATAAATTATACATTTTTTCCAAATGTAAACAAAGAAAATATATATGTTGCTTGAAAGTGCCTGCCATTTTTAAAATGACCATTACATATTAAGGGCATAAATTGCCATATAATCTTCAGTACAGTATATGTTTTAGTTAGATCAGCATGCTATTTCACTGCCTTAGTGTGTGGCACTGCTGTGTTTAAGTGCATTACATAAAAAGATGCTGCTGGTACTGTTCTATGTGATGTTTATTGTACTTAGATGTAGTGAAACGTGATACCAGACAAAGCAGCTCCCAAACAAATGAACAAGTAAACAAACAAATGTAGCTCGGACTCCCTGTGGAATATGCGTTTTGAAGGATCATTTAATCTGAAAATAGAAAGTCCTACATGCTTAGCCAAATGACTGCTCCCTCCAGTAATCGTTAGTTAATTGATTAACGATTACCACTCCATAGTAACAGGTCAGCACTGCTGACACAAAATGTCACAG
>JABFEA020000002.1:20227533-20239993 GCA_019775915.2 Cyphomyrus plagiostoma
GGGCCAGCCCATCGCAGGGCACACTCACACACCAGTCACGCACTCATGCACACCTACGGGCAATTTGGCAACTCCAAGCAGCCTCAGCATGTCTTTGGACTGTGGGGGGAAACCGGAGAACCCGGAGAAAACCCCACGACGACACGGGGAGAACATGCAAACTCCTATATATATGTATATATGTATATATACATGTATATATATATATATATACATATAGCGACGGCTCTGCCGTGATTTATGACTGTACACACTTTGGCCGATACATCACCTGCTGATATGCAGAATGTTGCCAACGCAATCTTTTGCCTCCCTGTCACAGGTTCAGAACAAGACTGGCCACAGTTCTGACATGTTTCGATGTTTTTCCACCCCCGCAACTTATCTGAAGCATTAATGCCCTCTGTCTGTCTCTAGGGCAGAGATCATGCAACATATTTCTAGCTAAACCTCGTCTCCTATGATTATTCAGCGCTGACTCTGTCAGCTAAGATACATGAAGTGTGCAAACAGCATAATGTATCCACAGTGAGTAACAATATTTATTAAACCATATCATGGCCATTCATATCTCCCATGAATAGCCACGCTGTAAATACAAATAAGTAAAGGTTGTTGTCCTTGAATCTTCATGAAACGGCTTCCTGTGTGTTAACGATGTCTTCAAGGGATCACACAAACACAGGAAAGATTGCTCTTATCACCCCGGTGGCTCGACTGCAGACTAAAATGGGCGAAACAGTACCATGACATTTATTTAAGAAGTTTAAGCCCTTGACCGTGAGAGTTTTTCTGTTATTTTTTAAAAAGGCACATAGAGAGCTGATGACAGAGGCAGATCCCTGCTTTCCATACCTCCTCCCACATCACATTCCTGCACTACGACTTGTGGGCGACAGAGCCCGACCAGTCATTCATCCAGATACAAAAAAACAAACGCATTTACAATAAATTATTATTGCAAAATGTGATTGACAAAAGCCACATTTTCAAATATCACTTTACAATACAATTACAGTTAATGAAACTTAATATGTTCAAATATCATTTCCATATGATCAGTAAGGGGTGCAATTTCACCCTCTGCACACCCGGTAAAATTGCCCATGCTATAACGTCACCATATTTCAGTATCAGGTGGGGAGCGGCAGGATGATGGACGGATGGTCACACATCAACATCAACTTATCTGAATATCGAGAAGTTCTTAGGAAGACGCAATAAGACGTTTATGCAGATATTTAAATATTTCCACTATAACAGATTCGCTATATTGGATCCAACTCTTAGAAAAATTGTGCAGTTTATGCTGTTATTAAAATATATTAAAATACTGAATTTGACACACTGCTGTTAAAGTTGATCTTCCTATCTAAATGGGCACTGTCCATTAATTTCTATGGGAAAAACCCTAATCCCAATCACGACACCCTTAAACTCTACCCATCCCTAACCTTAACCACAAGTAACCAACCCAAATCCAAGAGTTTTGGCACTTTTACTTTTTTGACTGCATTCACAGATTTTTATAAAATTGTTATTATAAAAGTTATCCAAATGGGGACCTGAAGAAGTGTCCCCAAAAGTAGGGAAATTTCAGGTTTTACTACACTTTGGGGACAATTTGGTCCTCAAATGTGACCTATGCAAACCCACACACACACACACACACACAACACCCCCCCAAACACACAAACACACACACTCACACACAGCATTGAGACAGACGTGAAAACAGGAATAAATCACATTCTGGGGACATTTGGTTCCCACAAGGTAAGTTATATCAGGACCACACACACACACACACACACACACTGAGCACTGAGGACCAGGAAATTGGTTCCCATAAGATAAAAATAAAAGGTATTAATCACATTCTGGGGACAATTGTTCTCCACAAGGTACACATCTATGGAGGTATGAGGTGATAATACACCTCCTGAGCTCAGAGTAAAGTCAGAAGAGGTCTCAGGTTTTCAGCGTGTGATGTATAAAGCGCCAGCGCTAGTGGCTTTTTGGAGCCGCCTGCTTCCTTCCTTCTTGCTGTCCTGCTGTAGTGCAACGTGACTGAAGGGCTGCTTCAGCAACATGGCATTTAACTTCACAGATGGGCGAATCAGGGTACAGGATTTATGGCTCATTTTTTAGAGATTTTTTTTTAGCCTGTTTACCGTGTCATAACTGTGCCTCTCCTGGACTGAAACAGCAGGATCTATAATCTGAAGATAAATTCAGGGACTCCCCTGGACTGGTCTGTTTCCATTCTGGGGTCCCTACAGCAAGGAATGCTGGGGGGGGAATATCTTCACAATTCTTCAGAGCCCTTCGCCACGGACCGAAGCCAGATTTCTGAGATGCTATGGGATAGAGGCAGTCAGCAGGTACGCCATGTCAATTTAATACTTTATAACACGTAGGAGGTGACTGGGACCTTGTATTATCAAGCTAAGCGCTTGTAGTCCCCTGTCCTGTGGATGAAACCATCTCCCCTCCATGCAGGGTGGTTGTGGGTTGGGGTGTGACTGTCAGTGTGACGGGTGAGCAGAATACGCACCAGTGGACCGCGCTCCCTGCCTCCTACATATCCTTACGTGGCGTGTCAGACTTAGTGTTCTGCCCAGCACAGTGCCTGTAGGTAATATCGCCACTCTGCTTTCACATTTGTTGTTTGCATGTTAAAGCCTTAAATTGTATATGTCTTTTATTTTTCCTGTGATATACACATCCCACTTGACAGGCATAAAAAAACTGCTAATACTTCCTAGAAACACTTTTGGCTATTACTAAAGCTGAGAGCCCGCATCGGTGAACCCCACGTTCCAACCTTGCAGTCCTCATTGATTCTTCACGCTTGGTTGAGGCCAGTGGGGTTTGGTGGAGGACATCACCCTTAATGCGGCTTTCACCCTTAATCACATTTCAGCCTGGGCTTTGACCGGCCTTCTCCAGACCGTGGATTTTGCTTCCTGTGGCCTGGTTTTCACCGCTTTCTTCTGGTCATGGAGCAGCTGGTGAGCCAGCTTGTCTGTGTGAGTCTTTTCTGCTTCTTGCAGGCTGGCATGGCCTCTTCCTTTGACTTTGCCCGAACCCAAGGCCGTGAGCTCTAACCCCGCCTCTGAAGTCTGACACCAACATCACGTCATCCAATAGGCACATCCACACCCAGGGCAGCCATTTTCACCTCATATAATTCATCGCTTACAAGCAAATAGTTTGGTGCTCATTTTATCTCCTGCCACACCTCTTCCGCCTTCCATGTGTCTTTTGATGAGGTCTAAGTGGATTTCGAGATAGACTCCTTTCAGAAAAATAGCTTCCCTCTTCCTGTCCCATGATTGTGAGCACTTGAGTTATTCTAGGTCATACCATCCTCCTTCCACTTCATAATGATCTACTTGACTAAGCTCCAAAGTGTATTCAGAGGCCTTTTTGTTGCCGTCCCTCTTCTAATCTATGCCTTTCAACATGTTTCCCAGATTTTACTTCTGAAAACATGCCAGTCTAACCTGAAACGAAGGAAGCTCTTAAAGCTCGACGATTAACTCAGTGCGGGCTTTCCTTGCAAACTCCAAAGGCCAATTCAACATAAACTTATTTTAGTGCGGAAGGACTGAATATGTACCTAATGACTTTTTCATCGACAGTGTGCAAATTAAACACCCTTATCACTACAGGACTGAGTACGTAGTGCCGATCCGAGGGAAATAAACCCAATTTTAGCCTAGAACTCAATACATGAAATGCGGAAATGGTTCACGTAACAGATAGAATGTTTCCTAAATTAAACCATAATTAGACAAAACAATAATAATGGGAGCCACATGTGAAACAAGTATATGAATAAAAATACTCCTGAGATGGCTGCCTTATACCTCCATGGACTGGGGGGGGGTTGCGTGGATTGTCATGTTCACCACCTGCCCTTCCCATGTTTATGGCCAGCAGACATGGCTGCCCATTCTGCCTGTTGTCCTCTTTTGTCTTTAGCCTTTAGTACCTAGTGTGCTTCCTTTCATTCTTCAGACCACTGCATAGTATAGTGGGTTGAGTGTACAGCATGTAAACTGCAACCCTTGTTCCCTTGGGTTCAAAGCTGACCCCATATCAGCCTCCTGTGTTATTTTGTACTTAATGGTTTTCTGTTCTCCGGCGTTTCGGTTAATTCCCTGCTTGAGTTTCCCTGTCTTTCGTCACCCTCCTCGCGTTCTGTTTGGGTTTTATATTGTTCGCTTGTTTCATGTTCATTTACCTCGTGCAATGATTTCCCTGGTCCCCGGTTCATAGCTGCTTAGTTCTGTGTTTAATTCTTAGTTAATTGCACCAGTGTCCTGTTTCCAGTATCTCTTCTGATTGGTCGATTGTTTTGAGTATTCACACCTGCCTTTTGTTACTCCCCATTATCTGTGTATTTCAGTGTCTGTGTCTGCTTAGCTCCCTCAGTTGGACGTCGTATCACATGCTTATCCTGTGCTTTCTTACTATGTGTATTGGATTCCTGTGTTTAGTGTGGATTCATATGGCCCTTAGTTCGGTTTTCTGTGTTCGCCCTGGGTTTTTGTTGCTATAGCCTTTTGACCCCTCGTGATTCCTTTATTTTCTGGTTTGTGTTTTGTTATTAATAACTGCCTGTTGTTTTGGGGCCACACTGCGGATCGTCATCCTTTCCTCACTTGCAGCATGCCCCGAACACTTAGCATGGATCTTCTTTCACTGTTCAAAAATATATGGTCTCTCTCAAAAACACACCCATAGTATGTGTGGGTGCCCTATTAGGGGCTGGCATTGCAGGAGACATCCTCTGTTAAGTGCGCTGATATTTGGAAGCCAGTATTGGATCAACCATTTTTTTTCTGGTTAAACACCCAAAGAAAATATTAATAAATATATTACTTTTCAGGATGAGTAAGTTTGTGTGTGTGTGTGTGTGTGTGTACATACACATATACAGATGTGCCATTTGAGATTTTGGACCCCATGAAAGCATATCATAGTGCGCCCCCCAATCCAGACCAATCATATTGTGTTCCAAATTTTTTATGGCCCCTGTCACTCACTATCCCCCCGTTTATGGATCTCCTGCACATACAGTTGTGTTCAGAATAATAGCAGTGTGTCTAAAAAAGTGAATAAAGCTGAAAATCCTTACAATAGTTTTTATTTCCATTCAGGCAAATGCATCGGGAACACTGCAAATTGTATTCCAAATCAAAACAAGAAGAGAAATTTGTCACATTTGTGTTACTCCTTTACAGAAAGTAAAGGAAATGGAATATAAGGTTGTTCAAAAAAATAGCAGTGTCCGCATTCTTCTTTATAAACTCAAAGATTCACTGTATGAAATGACAAATGTTTAAGATTTTGCTTTCCTTTGAATCATTGAACTAATATTTAGTTGCATAACCACTGTTTCTGAGGACTATATTTCTTGGTTTTGCCTCAGAAACAGCATTTTTTGATGTCACCCCACAAGTTTTGTATTGGATTAAGGTCCGAGGATTGGGTTGGCCACTCCATAAAGTCAATCTTGTTGGTCTGGAATGAAGATGTTTCTCATTTACTGGTGTATTTGGGGTTGTTATCTTGTTGAAACACCCATTTCAAGGGCATTTCCTCTTTGGCATAAGGCAACATGACCTCTTCAAGTATTTTGAGGTATTCAAACTGATCCATGATCCCTGGTATGTGATAAATAGACCCGCCACCGTAATATCAGAAACATCCCCATATCATGATGCTTACACCGTCATGCTTCACTGTCTTCACAGTGTACTGTACACTACACAGTGTCTGTAGTGCCTGCGGCGACTAGACGCAAAAAGAACAATCTTGCTTTCATCAGTCCACAAAATGTTGCGTTTCTCTTTAGACCAGTCAGTGTGTTCTTTGGCAAATTATAACCTCTTCAGCACGTGTCTTTTTTTCAGCAATGGGATTTTGTGGGGGCTTCTTGCTGATAGCTTGGCTTCACATAGGCGTCATCTGATTGTCACAGAACTCACAGGTAACTTTAGACCTTCTTTGATCTTCTTGGAGCTGATCATTGGCTGAGTCTTTGCCATCTTGGCTATTCTTCAATTCATTCGAATGGCAGTTTTTCATTTTCTTCCACGTCTTTAATGTTTTGGTTGCCATTTTAAAGCATTCACAGTCATTTTAGCTGAGCAGTCTATCATTTCCTGCACTTCTTTATACGTTTTCCCCTCTCCAGTCAAGGTACGCTGTTCTGAACAATGTCTAGAATGACCCATTTTACTCAGGATTTCAGAGAGAAATGCTCTAAACCAGCATGTACTACATTTGCTGCCTTCCTTACTTAAATAAGGCCCATAATTGGCACCTGGTTTTTCACAGAAAGAGTGACCTCACTAATTGAACTTCACACTGCTATTATTTTGAACACGCCCCTTTCAAGTAATTATCCTGTCACACATAATCAGCAGCATGCATGTAATGATTGTTGGGTCTGTTGGTTTTCCATTACTCTACTACACCTACTAGTAAATTATTTCCCATGTTGAAATATAATTTCTACCAAAAACGGGATTGATCAGGTTAGTCATGTCGGACTGCTATTATTTTGTACACAACTGTATATGTGTGTGTGTGTGTTTGTGTGTGTGTAATTGTCTAATGTCTTTTTAATTATTTACTTTGCATCTTGAAATTCCCTTAAAGAACTACATTAATTAGCATATTCTCAATCTCGACATGTTTGCTCCTTGTTTGTCCATCAATCAGGCAGCCGTGATGTGAATGGCAGAGCAGGGCCAGATTTTTAGGGAGTTTTTATTTTCATCTCCACTGGCTCACTTAGGGCCACTGGCCATTCGGTGCATTCCCAGATAATTTCTCTTTTTCTGTTTTTTTTTTCTTTTCTTTTCTTTTTTTTTTAAACAAATTGAGCTCGGTGAGTAGCACTCCACAAATGGGGGTTTCTGACCCACCTCTGCTCAGCATGCATGGTAGTTTCAGTTTCTGCTTCAGGCAGAATTCCTCCCACAGTCCAAAGCCATGCAATTAGATTAATTTGTCCCACTAAATTGGCTGTAGTTTGTATGCTCCCTGCAATGGACTGATATCTGAGTCTTGTGCCCTTGCTGCCAGGGACGCTCAGTGTTCTCCCACAACCCTGACTAGGATAAGTGATGGACTGACTGATGGGCAAAACCATCAGTGATTAGTGTCATTTTATTTTATTGCTGAAAATATCTTTTTGGGTCGGACCACGAACGCGACCGGCATGTGTTGCTCATTACCCCCATTTTGGGATGAAATATGATATGACACCCCAGACATAGCAATTGCTGGCGCCGAATACGGCTCTTTGGGGAAAGGCAGACGTACATTAGAGCTAGCAGAGTAGCTCCTCTCGCAGGTCCGCCAGCCTGGGTTTAATGTGCATGTGTCTGCATGCGTGACAACGCATATGGAGCAACGTGTGGCCTGTGCTTTGCATTTATCCCGGTTGCTTTGTGTCACATCATTTTGGGATAATGCCAGTCCTGTTCAGGAGATCACGTGGCATAAACGTGGCCAGATAGAAACGCCTGCTTATCCTCCATCCTCATACAGTACAACATATTTACCAATTCGGGGTCTTAAATTTACATACACTCATTTCATCTTGGTTTGTTTGGCACATTTTCATAATTGCACAAATAATTGCTATGAAATGCCAAAATATATAATGAAGCTGAGCATTTCACACCTTCCTGCTCTAACGCCCATCGCACTCCTCCTCCCCTCCTGCTATTTTCAGACATTTCATAGACAGAAATGGTTCTCAGAAAGAAAGTGTATAGTTCCCTCTAACGTGACGCTCACCCTCGTCGCCCCCAGGTAAAGGCACGCTGTGGGATCGCGCGGCTTCCACTGATGGCAGTCCTCTTCTCACGAGTAAAAGCCCCCCCACCCCAGGCAGATTGCGCCACGGAAGCGGTGACAGGTGACAGAGAATCCCGCCTGAAGTGGCGAAGCTGTCACCAGCTGAGATGCTTGGCAAACCTGAGGGGCAGGTGTCACCGGCTGAGCTCTCTGTGTGTGTGGAGGTCGCACGTTCACCCCGTGCTACGTGGGATTCCCCCCACAGTAAAAAAAAAATGGGAGAACATGTGGTTGCGGAGCTGGCCGATAAATTGGTAACATATCGTCTCATGATCATGAACGTTCATATCATCATTAGTTTTCATTTCACGTGCCAAACATGTGCTTTCTTCCATAATTACCAGTAACAGTGTATTATATGGTTTGAGTCCGGTGGCCTCATAACCAGAACTGCTCCCGGGTTGTTGGGCAGCCTGGATACTCTCAGCCCACTTTTCCTCACTTGTGGTCTAAATGTAACGTCTTGTAAGTGTCACATATATAGAAGCTTATTGAGAAAGCAGGAAAGGGGTCAAAGACACAAATAATGGGGAAAGGGCAACTTTGACAACCACACAGGAGAAAGGTCCAATCAGAAGGCAGGAACCCTGCATTTCACAGCACTACCTATTCAATAGTTTTTTTTCTCCCAGCATGTAAGCATCCATTTGTTTCAGGAAGAGAATGCCATATTAATATACTCAATTCCTTTGTTTCTTTGAAACATCTGGAGAAACAAACAAGCTAAGAATTTCATTGTGTAGACACTGCACAAATGATGCTTGGATCCGGAGTCTGTTTGAGAGGGTTCATGGTGGTCCAGGGGTGGATCTGGGGGCTGGAGATGTGGAACCTGCTTCAGATTGCAGGTCCTCCCCAGGCCATGCAGGGTTCCTCTGGTTCCCTCTTGCAGTCCAAAGGCTTGTGTCTGGCCCCTCTAAATGCCCTGTTTGAGTGCCCTGCTGGACTGGTACCTAGCCTTGTCCCCGGTGCTGGCTGGAATTCAGGTCCCCACATGGCTGTTTCAGATGGAAGATAGATGGACATTTGGGGTTAACAACAAGTTTCCTACAGCCCAGCATCCCGTTTAATGAAATTGTGAAGAAATGAAGCATTATCTCACGGTAGTAGGGAGTTTTTTTGGAAAGTTGTCCTCTCCCATCTCTCCCCCTTTCATTCATTTCCAACAAAAATAAACAAGCACACCTGTCTGAATGGAATTCAGTGACCTTCCACAATCTGTCACCTGTGGCTGATCTGCGGTGATTAACCAGCGGGAACAGCAGCGTCTGAAGGGAAGCCCCCCCGCCCCCCCCAGCTCCGCATATGAACCCGGGGCTGTGCCAGCTCGGGAGAATGAGGCTACCTCACGCAGACCCCGGGGGGAAGGCAGGGTGGTATTGGGTACGCTCTCTGATTGCCTCAGTCTTTCACTGCAGAGTTATGTAAGATGTTTTTCCCGTAACCCTGCTCCTCACCTAATGAACCTTAGGTCCTACCAAGTGTCAAAAGGCCTAGCTAGCATTGGAAATGTTTCACACTTATTCTACGCTGATCATCATTCATTATTTGTGTTCCACAGCATACCATTAGGATTTCCACAGTCTTTAGGATTTGCCTTTTCCTGTTCCCACACCCAGTTGCATGAAGTTTGTTCCTCCTTTCACCAAAGCATGGCTGTTGAGGATGATTCCCCAACAGGGAGAAGATCCCCACTGTAATCCTGGAGGAATGGAGGCTCCTCATCTCCATCACGCCTGATTCCCAGCCATGTGGCGTGGTCCTCCGGCTGAAGTTCCTCCAGTGTCATAATTCTTCTTGGCCACAGCCTAAGGCATCAGCCTGCTGACAGTTAAATCTGCATAATAACTGCCCTGCAGGGATTCAGGGAACATGAATCCAGAAAGGCAGAACCCGCAACCAGGGAACATGAATCCAGGAAGGCAGAACCTGCAGTCAGGGAACATGAATCCAGGAAGGCAGAGGTGCTGCTTGGATGACAGGCTGGAGTCCATAGTAGCGGCTGCTTTTATAAGATCCTTTCATTACCGCGCGTTCTCTCATGGCCTTTGCCTCCAGACATCGCGCCATTTCAGGAGCTTCTCCGGGTCCTGTTTGTCGCTTGGCTTTTGGTTTCTAATTACCTACTCAGTGAATATGGCAATGTGGGAGCTTAACAGAGGGTTTCCATCCTTGAAGACCTTTGTCAAGTAAAACAGCTCTTAACGTGACTCCGGGCCGCACGTCCGGCCAGAACACCCTCGCGGATGAAAGCGCCAATGTCATCAACCCGCCCCAGTGTGAGCTCGTTAGGGAAGGGCTGCTGGTACAGTTATGTGTTTGTTCTGATGTATACGGACACACCAGTTCAGGTTCCAGCAAGTTTTAAAACATATCCTTCATAATTTTTTGCACTTAATGAGCATGGAAGTCACCACAGAGCAGGCCTCCTCTTTTAGACGAGCCGGTTTGACGCAAAGATCTCGGGCGTGGGGACAGCTGCTTAGCGACGCTTTAAGTGTGAACATCAGATTTTCAGGTTGGCGTCACCCTACTGCAGGAATATGTGGACAGGATGGGGGGGGGGAGAAGAGGAAGGTTATATCAGGGGCCCGCGATGGCTTTGATTTCCAGACTCATTTTGGGAGCGAGGGGACAGGGCAGAGGTGAAGGGATGGAGAGTCTGCGTGAAGCTCTGCCTTCCAGAACAGTCCGAGCCGCGCTCAGGATCCCACGCCAAGCCCCATTGTGTTTCCTGTGATTTCTGTGCCAGTCGTTCCCCTATGCCATGCATCTGGGAAGCACGGAGGAGGCGGATTTGCCTGCAGATTACCAGGCATGGCGCCCGCCTGCATGGGTGGGAGGATGGCGATCGTGCATGAGGCCCGATATCCGTGTCTTTAATAGCTGCCCCTGTTAGCCCCACACTCTGGTACAGATGCGTGTTTTCTGCCTCCCCCTCATGCAGACAGAAACTCATCTGAAAATATTCACCATGGGGTCCATTTGATGGGCAAAGGAAAGGGGCAAAATGCTTAACAAATGCTTTTGCTAACTATTAAAATAATAATAACAACAACAGCAATTACACAATGACACAGAGTACAACAGTCCACACAAAAACATGATAACTATAAGCCTTTATTATTTGTCGTTTATTCTTTTAATTCTCCTCCCTCTGTTAGCACTAGTAGCATTATTAATATAATACATCAGTTAGCAATGAATGATATTGGACAATGGGAGATAATTAGTAGTAGTTCAACGGTTATTAAATAAGTTAAATCGTGCTGCAGTCCACTGTGTTGGCATAATTGTTGCATGTCTGACATTTCACTCACTACCCAGCATTTCACCTTTTTACCACTATTAGTTATTTAATCAAATTGTTCGTTAACAGCCCTGACACTTGAAGTCCTTTACAAAAAAAATACTGTTTTTTCCCCCCCTATTCATGTTTATCCTACAGGGTCATCTCGCCCATTTCTTTTGTCACCGTCAGAAATTACGCCGTGTCGACTGAGGCGAGATGAGCTATATCATAGGTTCTGGTGTCAAACGTGAGAAAAGAAAATCAACTGGAGTGTTACACGTGAGGAAAATAGAAAATGTTTCCCAGGCAACCACCCCCAAACTTCTCACAAGGAGTGTTCAGCCAGGAGAGAGAGAGAGAGAGAGAGAGAGAGAGAGAGAGAGAGAGAGAGAGAAACAGACAGAAAGAGAGAGCGAGAAAGAGAGAGAGAGAAACAGACAGAAAGAGAGAGAGAGAGAGAAACAGAGACAGAAAGAGAGAGAAACAGAAACAGATAGAGAGAGAGAGAGAAACAGAGACAGAAAGAGAGAGAGAAAGAGAGAGAGAGAGAAACAGAGACAGAAAGAGAGAGAGAAAGAGAGAGAGAGAGAAACAGAGACAGAAAGAGATAGAGAAAGAGAGAGAGCGCCTAAGCACACAGTCTTGCCCACAGCAGCTCCTGTTTTGGTGCTGCTCGCCTCATTGAGACAGCGTGTTCCTCTAGGCACTGTGCTTCAGCCAACCGCCACACTTCACAGCTTCCTGCATCATAGACATTTGTCCAATAAAGGGAACACAGCCTCTCACCGGCCCATTTGCTTAAGAGTGCCAAATGAGAGTGAAGACATCAGTGATTATCGATTCCCTGTGACTCCAAAATCCAGCTCATTCATTAAGTCTGAAGCAGGATTAATTAAGTCTAGAGGGACCTGACCATTAATCTGGGCTGCTCGCTGCGTCAAGAGCCACGGTGGATCAAATAGTGACCCCAAACAGCCCAGAATGCATGACACAGACAGAAAGATCTCCGTAAACAGCTCTGTTTGTGTGCAAGACTTGCAGTATGGTGGGAGAATAATCTCTCGCACCCAGAGCCGTTATAGATGTGGAAGGTCAGGGTCTGCTTGTGCGGTAATGCTGAGACACCAACTACTGATGGGTAATGAACAAGCACTGCAGGAACGGATGGAAGAGTTTAGGAAGGGCGGATATGTAACTGGGGGGGTAGTCCAAGCTAGTTTAGTGTCACATTTCTTTTAATACTTTGGTTTTTCTTTGGTACCAGTGCATGAAATTATTCGA
>JABFEA020000002.1:20240302-20254510 GCA_019775915.2 Cyphomyrus plagiostoma
GTTTACCCGTTATCCTTTTTTGTGTCCTCTTTTCTCTCGCCCTGCCTGTGGCCTGCGCCCCCGCCGCCCCGCTGGGCGGGGGGCGGCCCGCCCCCATTCTGGCACTAAGGAGGCTGTCCTGAAATCTGTGTGACCCAGAATATTCGGGAAGCAATATGTCCATACAGTTCACAGGTTCGAAGCAGCTCACCCCCAGCAGACAGTTACCTAATGACCTCGACACGATGTCAGAAATCTGTGCAGGGGCATGCTGGGTAAAGACAAGGACAGGCAGCCATGCTGGGGTTTGGGTAGAGAGACCTGGTAGATTTACGGCACTTCTTGGAGGTTTGGAAACTCATAGAAGCATTTCTCAAATTATCTGAACTACAGCTCTGCACAGAAATAAAACTGTGAAATAAATATTCTCTATTAATGCTGTCTGCACCAGATTCTCAGATTCTCCTCATGGAGGGTGTTATAAAAATCATCTGTCATTTTGATTAAATTCTTTATAAAAAATTACTGTTAAACCGTATGTAAGATGTGACTGCATCTGATGGTGATTCGTATAAACTGGAAAAAAGTAAATAGTCAAAGATCAGAAAACTTCAGAGGCAGCTTCAGAGGCAGAGGTATTGGAGGAACTGGTAAATCACTGAGGATTGGCACAAACCGGATGGCATGATCTTTTTTAAGATGCTCTCATGGAAAGACCCACTGTGGAATAGCCAAAGAGAAACAGCACGGCGCTTAGGTTCAAGCCCATGATGCATTTTCATCGTTCACTACTTACTACAAAATGGCTTAAATACAGACAGTAATGAGCCTATTGGGTCAACTTAGCCTGCTCTGGATGTGCTTCTGGGTACCTGCGCAAAAATGTGTCTATTTAAGTTCAGGGCAACATTTCATTATTTATTACACTCAATTAGCAGCCGAGCAAACCCAGTGAACCGGGAAAATGTCGGGATAAACAGCACTCGCTAACTCAGAGCCAAAACCAGCACTGATGACAGGAGCCATCCAGCCTCTCTTGTGTGCAGTATATTATGGGATGGCAGGGGTCCATGGAGGACTGCGGGGCCTGAGACGGGATGATGTCAGACGAGACACAGTCATTACTCATAAATAGGAATTGGGGGGGGGGGCGGGGGGGGCCTCCAACCGCCGGCCCTCACCAGCCTCCCCGCCTCCCACGACAGGCTCCCAGACCTCGCACAAGGTCCGTGTCGTTCTTACATTGTGACGCTTCAGAAACATCAAGTGAAGTGCTTTTCCGCAGAATGGAGAGATCAGCTCTTGAGCGGAAGCTTGTTCGCTTTCGCCAGTCGCACCCGGACCTCACCTCTCTCTCGAGTGTTTATGGGCATTCCGCCACTTTATATACTACAACCGCGTTTCTTCTACAATCACCGACTTAATTTACGGAACAGTATTAAAAAATAGACACCCACACATTTATGTCCCACTGGCAGAAAAGTGGCTTCCTGCAGCCTGTATGGCTTTGGGTCACACATCAGTTACTCCCGCCTGTTTCACAGCACTGAGGTGCAGTTCTAGGTCAGACACACAAATATGGATTTGCTACATGGGAGGCAAAAGTAAAAGCAGATTCTAATAAGTGCCCTACAGAGGAGTACTGTTGCACCTTTCCAAACCCCGCAGCTTGAAGACTGGTGCAGGGCCGGTGGCCTCATCCAAATAGGGAGCTGGGTTTTCATACACCTGTGGTGCTTTCCTCAGCACAGGGGCGGAGCCTGGGCCGTACTGAGGTGGGTGGGGCTGGACATCACCATGGCGACCGGCGCCACAGCACGGCGTAGCCTTGGCGATTAGCTTATCCATGGGTTTCATGGAACGCATCCATGACGGCAGGAAGTCCCAGGTCTGAAGCCTTGCCGGGAGCCGCTGTGGGCTGTGGGACTGCAGGATGTTGATGAGCAGGATGAAGGCGGTGACGCCAGCGAAGGGTGCCCCCACGCCCACCATGACCTGCCAGCCGGCCACCGACAGGCCAAAGACCAGCGAAGGCAGCAGAAGGAAGCACAGCACCAGGTAGAGGATGGCGAACCAGCGGTACTTGGCTGTGCGATCGCCCAGCGTCCGCGCCATGCGGATGGGAAGGCGCATGGCAGGGATCGGGTACCAGAGCAGAATCCCCAGGATGTTGAAGAAGAAGTGGCAGAGGGCAATCTAAGAACAGTAAAAGAAAAAAAAAGCCCACAAGAGCAGAGGCTGTGAAAGGGTGTCCATTTACAAGGCCAGCTGAGTCATGAGAGCGTTATTTTTCCCCATTAATAAGTGATATTAATGTGGGCTGACGGGCAGCAGCTGAGCCATGAAGACAATGGGCAAACAGAGCAAAATCACTGAACGGATCTGCTCGATGGACCGAGGACGCGTTCCAGGTCTCCTCCAAACCCAGGACACACAAGCTTCTGGAAAAACCCAGCATTTCAGCTGGCAAGCAGGGGTGCAGATGAGGTCTGTATATCCGGAAGCCATTAGCTGTGAATAGACGGTGGATAAAAGGTGGTGCTATTGGCCAACAGTACCTGGATGGCGGCCGCCAGCTTGTCCCCGGGACTGGCCAGGGCGGCGAGAATCGCGGTGGAGGTGGTGCCGATGTTGGAGCCCAGGGTTAGCGGGTAGGCCCTCTCAAGGCTGATGACGCCAATGCCTGCCAGTACAAGGCAGCCCGGGGGGTGGTGGGAGTTAGGGGCACCACATGCAACCAAACACAATAGTTCCCCCCCCCCCCCCCACACACACACACACACACACACACACACACACACACACTCACACATACGCTTCACCAGCAAGGTGTGTGTACGGTAATGTGTCACCAGAAAACATGTCAGAAAGGAAAGTGAAGGTAAAAATATTCATTAGGAAAATGGTACATGATAAACGGACGAGCCGTTAGAATCTTAAAGTTTGGGGCAACATCCCGAGAGATCGGGGGGGGCGCACAGAGAGTGGGTCATGGAAATGAATATATTACAGGGAATTAAATTGAAGCAAGAGCCCAAGATAATATGTGAGAAAATCAGCAGTTAACAATTAGAAGAATGGAGCCATGTGTCCTAAGTCCAGGGGCTAATTTCTTATTACTGCTAATGAGGGTTTCTAGGGAGCGGAGATTGTAAACCTACAGAGTTCACTCTGGTGACTTCACTGTTAATTATTGCTAAGCCAGAGTCACTAGAGGGTGGAGAGCATGAACCCATTTGTGGGGCTAAAGGGAACAGCCATCAGAGAGGAGATTAGTGACAGGAGGCCCCATGGTCCGCCTACGGTTTCCTGGTCATCACTATTCCCCAGGAGGATGTCCCTGTCAATGCCTGCCTGGACAGGAACTTGCATATGTATAATTTAAACAGATCATAACCCACCCTACTAATGTGATTAAGCATTCAGCAGCACTCTTTAGTGAATCTTTGAATTTGAGTTACGACATTTTCCATCCAGGGTCAAAGAGCTGGCCATCACCTGCAAAGGTGCTGGGAGGGGAAGATGTATGCAGACTTCCATGACAATTGTTCCATGTTTCTCCACAACTTTAATGCCAGCGAGAGCACAGTGACCAATGAAGTTTTGAGCTATTCGTCAGAGAGTCAGCATTAGAGTCATGCCCACCTATCAGAGGGGTCAGGGCAGATGTGAAGATGGAGCTACTCTGAACCACAAAGGTCATCCCGGCACCCACCAGCATGGCCAGGTAGCCCGTCACCCAACCAAACGGATGGGGAAAGTCTGAGTGGGACAGAAAAGGACCACAATTCCCATGAACCTTCAGCCACATTAACATGGTACACGTGTACACAATAGAGCCAACTGACAAGTGTTCACACTGTTCCTCATTACCATTCCTTAATCTACTACAACAAAGGCAAATATCATCACAGGCAAACAAAAGCAAACGCATCAGAACAGCAGTTTGTTCGATCATGAAAGGCAAAATCTAACAAATATGATGTCATGATGCATGTCATGGAAAAAAAAATCCATTTAAGCTCCAGCTGTTTCAGCTGCAACTACAATAAACGAGCAAAGAAGCTCTCACCCGTGTTGATGATCTTCTGGATGACCTTAGCTACTTGCCCTTTCAGGAGTGAGTTGAGCAGTTTGACCAACAGGATCAAGCAGGTGCAGAGAACAGCGAGGGAGGTGGCCAGCAGAATAAGGCCCACCCATAGATCTGACATGGAGGAGTCAACGAACAGGTGTCTACCTGAGGGAGCCAGAAGCCAAATTAGCCTCACTGTCCACCCAGCATGGAAGGCAACCTTAGAACGAATATCCATTTGCTCGAGACACGGATTGGAATATTTTCTAAAGGGAATTTAATTCAGCCAAGTCCCCTATCCAGAAACCTGAGAGCTATGGTTCTGGTGACGTACATTTCTGCATGTTGACCGGTGATATCAAATCCTCTGCCAGCCACACGGATTGTGGGACAGTGTTGTTTTGAAGACCACTGATGGACGTGTGCCGAGATGGCTGGGGGGGGGGGGGCACAAGCACATTTCTCACTCAGGCGTTCAGTTGAGGATATCCATGTGCGAAAGCTCAAACCATGGCCACGCGTTGCCTTACCGGCAGGCTGCTCCCACACCACACTTTCACAAGACTCCTGTTCCGCATGCTCTCGTCTCCCATGGCGATTCCGGTGATAACGGACTTATCCAGCTGTGCCGAGACATGGAGCACATGAATCCAGAGTAAAAGCAAGCAGGTGTTTTGCCATGCAGGGCTCCACAATCCCAAATACATCCATCCATTTTCTGGATGCCGCTTATCCTATTCAGGGTAGCTGGAATTCTGGAGCCTATCCCAGAGGCTATGGGCATAAGGCAGGGAACAACCCAGGATGGGACACCAACCCACTACAGGGCACACTCACACACCATCCACTCACACTAACACACACTCACACACACACACCATCCACACACACACACACACCATCCACACACACACACACACCATCCACACACACCATCCACTCACACACACATTGACACACCATCCACTCACACACACACAGCTATGATCAATTTAATGACTCCAATCCTCATCATGGGGGGAAACCAGAGAACCCAGAGGAAGCCCCATGACATCATGAGGAGAACATGTAAACTCCACAATCTTGGTGCCATTGAGTAATGCCCGAGACTTGAACCCAGGTTCCAGCGGTGTCAGTGGACAGTATTACCTACTACACCACCATGCCACATATTCTCATAAATGACATAATTCCTGTCCAGTTTGCTGGGTTTCTGGATGAAAATGCCAGCTGGAAAGCTCACCAGGTCAAGTCAGGATTTATTTTAAGAGATTACAGTATATGTGTGTGTTACCGGTGAAAACAAACCTGCTAAGTGAATAGATTTTCCCACCCATCCATAACAGGTGTACTGCAATAATGTCACACATATATGTCATTTATAGGAATCAACACGGTATCAAAATTCAATTCTCAATAGCGCAGCCTAATTCTCATACCTACTAACTCATGATTATATCCATCCTTGTTGAATCTTCAAGTGTGAACTTATGCCCTGTTACTGCACACCGTTTGCAATGTATATACAGTACATCTTACAGCCTCTCCAAGTCCAAGAGAAGCTGCATTCATGATCAGAAATTCCAAAGGCATATTACAAGAACCACCATAAATGACACTCTTTTCTATAAAACGTTAAAAGAAAAAGGATTTTGTTCTCTCTCCACAAAGCATTTCCGTTCCCATGTTCGGCCGTACAGGAAAGGTGATGTGTCTCCAAAGGATCGATCACATAGGCAGACCGGTTTTGGACTAAAATTTTATTTGCCTCCTTTAGTGGACGTTAATTTTTGAGGGCTTGTTGTTAAGGTTCATTGTCCTTCTCCAGATCGCCCTATGAAATACAGATGCTCCTCTACTTATGACAAGATGAGGTCTGAACGGCCGTCCGTAACTTGAAATGTTCGTAAGTCGTTATTTGACATCATTTTAAAGGTATATGCAAGTACACCTAGGATACTGGGAGTACGCACTGGGAGTATGCACGCTACACTGCTGGTGGCAGAAGTAGTGGCCAGAAGTACGAGGCAGAATTGGTGCGTAGGAAAAAAAAAATTGATGTTGCGGCCAGAAAACAGGAGCCCAATGAACACAATTTCGACTTACAAAATTCATACATACCAACGAAGAGGAGTGTAAGTAGAGAGGAGCGTTTGTATATCCATTCTCAGCATAACTGTTCACTATTTACAAAAGGGGTTATCGCCCTTAGTGAAAACTCATAAGAAGCATTTTAATAATCATTCTGTGTTGGGAATCCAAGAGTTACAGAATAAAAGAAGAAATTAATGCTCTACAGGCTGGATAAAATAAGATGATCACAAGACACGTGAGTGACCCAGCCAGGCACATGTGGTAACATTACTGCCATGATATCGAGTGAGAGGCTTGATAGTGACACAGTACCTGGATGATGAGTTTGGTGAGGGGCTCTGTAATGACCTTCAACAGCTCTGGGGCATCCTCTCCACTTTGGATATGGAAGCTCTTCACCAGGGTGCTGGCCATGTGGTTCAGTAGGCCGGTGGCCACCTCTAAGGGCAGCAAAACCAGCACAGATAGCCAATTGAAGCAGTCATGGATAGTGGCTCCTGCGAAGGCCCTGCAGGAAGTGATGTCATAACTTCAATAAGTGACATCAAGACAACAGACTCCTTTGAAGTAAGAGGTGAAATTGACAGTGAGTCGTGAACAGACAGCAGTGGCCGAGCCAGGCTGCAGTCCATCCCAGTACCGTTTGAATTCGTTTCGCTCTCCAGCTTGCATTAGAGCCACAATGGTGTTGGTGACTGAGGTGCCGATGTTGGATCCCATGATGATCGGAACAGCTGAGCTTACATTTAGCACTGCAGCAGAGAGCAAAAGTGGGAAATGTTTACAAAAGCATTTCATAGAAGTTTAGTTTAATTTATTTAAAGATCCCATACAAACAAAACTCATTGGATAGGACATATTAAATTGGTACAGTCTTGTTTCAGAGGGGACAATTTTAAAATTAATTTACAAATTATCTAAAACTTGTAAATAACTTTGAAAACTTACATGCAAAAACATTTCATAAAATAAATCCTAAAGCAATTTTTTAAATTAATGTAGGCTTAACCATTTGAGAAAGAGAGAGAGAGAAAGATAATGACTTTTTTGTATTTTATTTTGCAGCTCTACAAAAAAGCAGCTACGTCCAGCCAAGAAAGAGAATAAGATGCACCTATTTTTTCCTGTACAACTTATCAATATTTAATTAGATCTACCCAAAAGAGTAATAAACAGACTTGAACCTCTCTGATGGTTAAAAACAATTACATAACAATTTTTATAACTAGAACTTTCTTCAGTGGAATGCCACACAATTTTCTTTTTGTTGTGGTTGGATTTTCAGTATTTATAAATATTCTAATATGTTCTCAGTTATCCAGTTAAGTAAACCTAATTATTGGTTTATTGCCTGCTTATTGTATTGCAGACTTTCTCATTAAATATCTCCATGGAGACTCCCCAGTGAATAGTTTTACCCTTCAATCAGTTCCTTAATGAATAAACAAAATGTGGCCACACTCTATGTCTTGGTTCCTGCCATTAGAACCTCATATAAAATATGTGGCAATTCACATTTTAAAAAAAAAAAAAAAAAAAAACATTGCTCCAAATGATGAGGAAAGAGTTCCCCTTCTGCCAAAGGAGCATAATTAATCTTTTTTAATGAGTTGGTATTTGCATTAATGTCTCTATAGAGCACCAGAGGTATCAGTGTGGGACAGGGGCAGGTTCTGCATTTGCAGGAGGCCACCAATCTTGTTCTCCACCCAGAGTCAGTTTTGTGCGACTTTCATTGCTAAATGCTTATCATTCACACTCAAGGACAGATCAAGAGACACAACTGAAAATTTCCTTTAAAACTGGGAAATATGTTGAAAGGATACTTTGTTTTGTTATAACTGGCCAAATCTGCTTTTCACAAAGTAATATCTAAACAAAATTAGCACCTGCAGGCACATATACATACACGCACACCTCACTATTAATTGTCTCTAGCATGTCCACCGTAGATGTCTCCATTTTAACTCACAGCGGCATGGGTATTTTAAAGTGGATCACGATTTCGGAGCTCAGAACATGTATCGCCGGTACTGAGACACTCAGACATCAGTCAACATCAGAGTGAGTCACTTACATCCAGAAGACACCAGGCTGACGATAATAGAGGTGGACGTGCTGGAACTCTGGACCAAAACAGTCACAAGGATCCCCACTACCAGCCCGGCTACTGGATTGGACAGTATGGCATTGTCCTTGAAGATGTCGCCGGCAACCTTACCTACAGAAAGTGTTTTTTTTTTAAACCTCAAAATTTGATTTAAGTAAAATTACTGATTACATTAGCATGGCATCTTTTGATCCAGCAGGAGTTTCTAAACAACACGTTAACTGGCTATTATATTAAAGAGGGTAATTTGATATTGTGGATTTCTTTAGATGGAAATTTATGGAGTCAATATATGGCGGGTAGATCTGCTCTCTGAGGGGGGGCTGCATGTTATAGTAACAAGGCAGCTTCCAACTTTGAGGCAGTTAAAGGCAACAGTGCTGTGTTAGGCTAGAAGATAGCACTAAGGTAGCACGTTGGAAAAGGCAATACTCAAAATGTTAGGGTGGCAAACACATGGAGTTTGAATATTTACCCCCAGCCAGCTGGAAGGCTGAACTCAGGATGTCCAGGGAACAGACAAACATGAAGAGGAGAAAGAGGAGGAGGGGGACCTTGAAGATGCTGACAAGCAGTGGTTTCATTCCATCTGCATTCTCTGCATCAGGCTCTGAGAAGACCAGAGGAACATGGCAATCCCAGAATGCAACAGGCTCTCGCAATGTTCATTCCGGGAACACAGGAACAGTCAGCAGTGATGTTTTGGAAAAAACAGAAGAGCCTCAAAGCACAACATCTCCACACATGCTAAAAAAATCCAGGCAAAAAAGTTAATACCACTAAACTAACCAACACAATTGAATCAGAGGTTTAAAGTTTTATCTCCAGTGACATACTGTGGTAATGAAATTTGAGTGTTTCCATCTGAAAGGCTTCATATTGAGCTATTTTTTATTTTAGCTACCATACTTTCCAGATAACATTTCTTCTCCCAATAGAATTTAATAAAAACCTCAATACTTCTAGGCTAAACTACACTGAAAGAAACTGCTGTAATGTACACCTCCTTCACCTTGATGCTTCTGGTTCTTCCATAGTCCTGTTTTGCCAATGTCCACCTCAGCCCTCTCGCAGTTGTTTATGAGATCCAGGGTAGACCCGGAGCCCTGGTCCACCTGCTCCATCAGATTGCCTCTAGGTCCATGAAAGCTCAACTCTGAAGTCAAGGGAGCGTTTGCAGCATTGAATTAATAATTAGTAATGAAGATAACCATGTACCCCTATTATTGAAACATAACACTTCCTGCACACAGAGCCATTCTTTACCGTTGTAGTTAACCATGGGTTCTCCGGTGGTTATGGTTATTGTTATAGGACGCGAAGACATGACCCCTTACAAAAAAAAAGAAAATAAAGTTAAATATGAGGGCAGGATTAAATTAATAAGGTCTTTTATATCACTGAAACTTATTATAAATTAACAGTGCACCAAAGACATAAAAACTATTTATAAACTGTAAAATGTGTTAAATGCACAGCATCTGAGACAAAGCGTTTCCTGATGCACTCAAAGGGACAGATCACGATGGCCGCTTAAGTGACACGATGGGCCTGATGTCTGCGTGAGCGCGATGAACGCTTGAGCTGCGTTTCTTCCGCTTCTACGGCTCACACAGCCGAGCAAATTGAGCGGAGCGGAAAAGATGGCTTCGTTTAAACAGTCATAGTGTTGCCGTCGCTTTCCCGGCGACTGATGAGGGGGGTTGCGGTCGGAGATCAAAACGCGTCTCCGTCCCGCTTTTCGTTCTCCAGCAAAACGCAGTTTGAAGCAGCGTGTCCACAGACGCGCATTCTCTGCGCTCCGTCTTCCAGGATAATAAGATAATAACAGTGGAGGCGGATCAAGTGCCGCACAATTACCTTGCAGTTCTGTAACTAATCTTTTTCCTATTCTCCAAACACAGCAACGTGATTGATTAAAAGTAAAAGTTAACAATATGATCGCGAAACGAGTAGTCAGAGAGGTAAGCAGCAGCTCATAAATAGTATTTGGGGAAATGTTTGGACAATATTGATAAAATGTTTTACGGCAGAAACTATAACGTGTGAATTTCTCTACATGTCCCGTATACATTTCCATATTCAACAGAAAAACAATTTAGAAAAAAATGAAAAGCACGCGTACATTATATTTTTAAAATCACAACTGGTAAATAAAACCAAAGTTTGTCAGTAACGTTTGAACAGCGGCTCAAGTGACTCCGATAAACGTCCATGAATTTTTCAAACTTACCTTACAATTTCTATTAGACGCTCTAGGTTCTTGTTATTACCAAATCTTTCATTTATTTTATTCTTTTGTAGGACGGACCGGGGAGGTTTTATATACCACCTGCCAGCAGGTCCAAAGTTTGGAGGTCCCTCAGTAATTAACCTGATTCGTGCAGAAAAGGCTAATTATTATCAGAAGCTGAGACGCCAAAAATGTTTTGTTAGTGAGGTAAATCCCGAATATTTACAAATTATACCTGATGTGAGCGTCCCCGGGGAATAGTTTTAGCGTGACATAATTTTCTGATCCCGGAGATTACCGACATCTTGTGGTGAGACTATGCTAAGACAACATTTAATGACCCTCCATTAATTACAGATACATTGGCGTAACATTTTTCCTCGTTATTTACAAAAAGCAGTTCCATCCAGCAAAACATTTTTGCGAACGATGGAAGCAAATTAACGGTTATAAAAAAAATGAACCGTTTTTGTGGCTCCCAAGTCCAGGGAGAGAGGAGGAATAAAATTAAGTGCAAACGTCGATTTCAAAACAGTTTTGTACCTGCAGTTAGCACTTCAATAATATCATTATTAATAATATATGAATAGTGTAGGGGAATTCGCATTTATTTAAACAATACAAGATACACACACATTTATATAAATGTGGGGGGGGGGGGGGTGGAGTTAAAGTTGGCTACACCCCTAAAATTATCTTAATCAAGGCTCACCTCTCTGGTTGTAATATGCCCCGTGTCCAGCTGGTGGTTAGGGTGCAGCTCAGGAATCCAAATTTCCAAGTGATTCTTTCTCCACGTTTATATCAGTGATCTCATGGAAGGTCTCTGTAAAAGGAACCTCTTAAGCAAGTGAAGATTTTCAAAAATCACTCCATTCTTGTTTTTGAGAGGACTCAGTCGTCAGGTAATCCAGCGAAGAACTTTTGTTAAATTTCCAAAACTCACCAAGTTCACAGAAATGTTCCTGAAACCACAGCTCGTGGACTGAGTGAGCTTTGGAAATTTGCTCTTCGATGGTCTTTTCCAGAGTTTAGCATGCACTTGAGTGATGAAATATATATATATATATATATGAAAAAATCAAGGTGACTCTGTGGGTGGCGATATATTCCTCACACCTCCAGATTAAAATGTGACACAGTACCACCTGTATGATCTTTTTTGGGCCTCTGGATGACTCAGTTGCAGACAGGGATGTGGCACACAAGGCAGAGTGGGCAGGAAGACTTCCTTACAGCTGTCTGATGTGTGTCAGCATGGCAGGACTACAATACTTATAGAAATAGAAATTCCTATTTTTTAAACTTCAAGGAGATTTTTGTAAAGCAAGGTGGGGGCTAGGGGGCGCATCATTTCTTTGCCCATTCCTCTGGCTCCCCCAGATCATCCATGGGTTTGCACCCTCCCAGTTAGTATGCAGACTGCCTGGGGGTCCCCCAGGACTGGTCTGAACAATAATAATATATACATTAAAATCCATATGAAAGAAGTCTACAAAGGCAAAAAACTTGTAATAATAAAACTATAAGACGATGTCAGTCATTAACCGGGAGCTTGTTTCTGATATCAGCGTTTTCTTCGGGACTGGACCCTGACACAGCCTTGTGTACCTCTTCACCTTTGGTTTAATATTTCCCTCATTTTCTCATGGACCAAAACTAATTGTCCCCCATGAGAAATGAGGCATATTAACCCCCCCAGACAATGAGAACAAACAAAAGGGAATTTAAGGGCTTTCTCAGTTTATGATTTTCTTCTGAACCAGAGGTGATTCTAGGGACTTGGGGCTCTAGACAAAAAAATGTGGCCCTCCAACTCACCCTTCCCTGGCATGGTAATATTTTTTACCTTTATTTTACTGAAAAGTGTACATTTTTAATACCGACAAAGAAAATGTAATAAACACAAGACCTTTTGTGAAAAACAGAATATACAAATAGGGCAGATTTGTCGTTGCAATGTACTATGTAATCAGCTGCCCTAGGGGGCCCCCCTCCCAGCTTGGGGCCACCTTGCCAAACCTATTCTGTCACTGCGCCTCTGTGCAGAGCCACTGCAGTTTCTGTCCCATTGAAATACGAGGGGATAAGTTATAAAAAAATTTTTATGAACATAGAATAATATTTTCTTTCATTCCAGGTCCCAACAAAAATGCTATCATGTCCAGTAGTACCATACGGATTTGTTAATGTGTACCAATTACTGTATGTGATGTACGTTAAAGTGCAAGGCGTTGAAGTGCCCCTCACACACCTACATGTCCTGTAGGGACAGAGCACCCAAGGACAAAATGCAGGGGGACACTGCAGCCATTACAGCATGCAAACATGCGTGGCCCCTCCTGTGGCCCCCCTAAATACATATGCTGTTTGGGTCTGAAATAAATGTAATATTATTAGTATTATTATTATTTACATTTATATATGTGGCCTAAAATTCGGAGTGCCTGGAATCGGTGAAACACAAACGTAAGCACATTTTCTTGATGGACTCTTAACATGGGTGCACGGGGTGGTCGAGTTGCTTGAGTTGGTGAAAAGCGTTAATGATAGAAAAAAGTTAATGACAGAAAAAATAAGCTTGTAGAAGCAAGAAATCAGAGTGAGTTACACTTGTACAAACTGTACAATGTACGGTACTGTGGAAAGGCAGTCAAAGGAAATGTTTAAAACTATCAATCTGAGTAATGAGGGTATATGTGCTCAGAACAAAAAAATACACAATTTAACATTAAAATGTAATAATTAAGAATAACGCAACAAAAACAAACAAATATTTCTTCTGTTCTCTAAGCATTCACCGATATCTTGCGCGGTGGCTGAATACCCCGCTAGGGCTCCCAAACCTCTGCTCACGGGCACCTCAGTCATTCTGTGCATTTGTTACATTACGCATCTAGCTCAAATCGTTGATTAATTTCATTCCTTAAAAAACTCATTGATGTATTGATCAGCCATACAAGGTGGGGTAGTGGATGGGTAGTGGAAAATACGTGGGAAAATATGTTGGATGGTTGCTTTAAATACTGGAGTGATTTAAGGAGAACTTTTTAAATAGCTAAACTGACAGACATAATATCATAGTTTTACACCAAAATGAAGATATTCTTAGACTGGCTAAGACTTTTGCACATTACTGGAACTGCTAAGCATTGCATAAATTGTCCCTTGCTTCTTAACGCTGGCAATCTAGTGTAAATATCAATTGGAGGACAAGGTCAAATGCATCTGGCCCCCCTAACAGAACAACTGGCCCCAGTCTGCCCTCCCTCCCAGTTGAAATGGTCTAGAACCGTCATTGACAAAATACCCTGCAGGTGGCCTGGTACTCAAAGGATCTAGGTAACGAAAATCATCCATAATTTAATTCCCATCACAACACACAGTGTGACATCTGAGGGGGCCTTTTATTGTCAAGCTAATTGTAGTGTGACAGTCAGAGCCTCACAATGGCTACTCAGGCGATGGCAGTTTGGGCGTCAAACCATTGGGCCTCTGTGAAGGTGCAGACAAGTAGCAGCACGGGAAGGAGCGCTCCTCCTCGCTCCCGAAACGTGACGAGAAACAGGACAGTGCAAGGGGTGTTGGAAGGGCATGGAGACCCTGGCAGATTCGGGTCCACCCTCGGGGCGGGGGGGGGGGGCCCCCCCCCCCCCCCCCCCCCCCCCCCCCCCCCCCCCCCCCCCCCCCCCCCCCCCCCCCCCCCCACCACCCCCC
>JABFEA020000002.1:20260790-20274773 GCA_019775915.2 Cyphomyrus plagiostoma
GAAGACCCAGAACACGCTGGAGGGACTATGTCTCTCGGCTGGCCTGGGAACGCCTTGGAATTCCCCCAGAGGAGCTGAAGGAAGTGGCCGGGGAGAGGGAAATCTGGGTTTCCCTGTTGAGACTGCTGCCCCCGCGACCCGACCTCGGATAAGCGGAAGATGATGGATGGATGGATGGATGGATCGTATTCAACAGTTGATCACTCCATATGTGGGGGGAGGGGTTCTCTTCCATTCTCTGACCCTCTGAGGTATTGAACACAGAAGCTCTCAGCAGGCGGGATGGGGGGAGGAGGTTAACTGCGGGTGTGAACTGCGTTTCCTGCCCACTGCAAGGCACTGCATGACATCCCAGCTGACAAATATCAATCCCAGTTGCCCACTATGTATGACCGGGTGGGCGGCAGGTATACCGGAGGTAAAATTCATTCCTGGGAAACAGCATTTTTCACTGGAAGCACTACATTAGTGTCAAATGGGCCAGTCAGTCATTAAATGGGACGACGATATACTGCAAGAATGCTGGGAAAATTCAACACTGCCAGCACTGCACATGTGTATGCTATATAAATGTGCACCAGGGGACATAGGGTATTCTTCAAGGTCCCCTTATTGTCCTACTTTAGAAATAAATTAGGAAAATCAATTCAGGTGGTTAGGGTCACGGTGAGGAGTGTGTTGAAGTCGACCTCTCCTAACTCTCACTTCCTTCAGCCCTCATGTTTTCACACGGCTCTCTGTCAAAATAAGTTGTCTGGGGTTACGGAGAAACATTATACTGACAGAGGAATGCATTCCACAAGACGTGCACCTACAAGGTCTGGTTCTAAGAAATGAACACTAAGCATTTACCAGAGCCCCCCCAAGTCATTTAGTGGTGTCACAGGGATCCTGGAGCCTCTCGCCGGTAGCAGAGGACAGTAGGCAGGGGACCCCCTGGATGGGATGCTAGTACTTTCTCTTCTTTACATCTTGAAACTAGCACATTTTACAGTGGGATTTGTTGTAGTGCAGCCTATTCTGCTAAGACAGTACTGTCAATCGTTAAAAAAAAAAATGTATGTTTTTAGATGTTTTCTCCAGCATTGCTGTGATGCTCCTCTCTTCCTCCTCTCTTCACAGAACACCCACATTTCCCATTTTGTTTTGTCCTCAAGACTACAATGACAACCTAGTAATGGGATATTGAATCAAGATGACAGTGGATTCTCACAGGTAATGTGAAACTAACAGACACTGAAAGGTTTGAATTTACAGTGGTACCTCAGTTCTCGAACTCATTAGAACTTGCTTGAATTTCTTAAAAGTCAAACCAACCAGTTCAAAAAAAATATTACCTAGAGCTCATTCTGAATCTCAGAAGTCAAACCATGAACACCAACCTAAGATAACTTGTACAAGTGGGGAAATGAGTCACGTGGCACGTCTCTCAGTGGAAACAAAGGTAATGTTTCAGTCTCAGCCTCGCATTCACTGTGACAGCATCGTGCATGTTTACACTAGCTGAATATATATATTTAGACAGTAAAAATACATTTAGACAATGATAGACAGTAACAGTAATTATTACATAATAAAATACACTTATTTTAATATTAATAATAACCCATTAATACGTTTAATTATGATAATATTGTTGTGCCTAGTAGGGACAGAACGAAGACAAAGGCGCAGACGTTAGGGTATCGGGGAATACGGGGTTTAATTACAGGTAAGGCAGGCAAAGCAGACAAACAATACAATGACCGGACTGGGGAAACAAACTGAAACGCGGACAAAATACAGAGGACTACTGACAACAACCAGAAACAACTGATCACACGGGGTTAACGAGGGGGCGTGACACACGGAAGGAGCGGACGATCAGGGCATTACACATTGTTTGGATACATTTATTTTCTTACTTTACAAATTACTGTTGTGATTAATGTGTTTAGCTGTGTTTAGTACAGTACCTGCTCTTCTTGTTTTATCTGGTTCATTTTGTGTTTGAATGCTAAAAAAAAGTATATATAGGTAATTTTTTGGGGCCGGGAACCAATTAATTGGTTTTCCATTATTCCTTATGGGGAAAATTCGATCACAACTCGAATTTTTTAGGATTTAATATGGGGTTTTTAGAATTCAGTCTGAGGTACCACTGTACTATCCTGAACAAATACCAAAAGACTGTGGAACTCATTTCTAGAGTAGGTCCAGGTTTGAACATTAGACCACTAGAAATTTCTTGATATTACAGACATGGACAAACAACCTCAACTGTGCACATTCTCTGGTCAGTTCATGCCACAGGAGAGTAAAAAAAAGACTTTAGCACAGAAAATAAGCAGCTGTGAGAAGCACTGATGCCTCTACATTACTGGGTCAGCAGAAGGTGAGGCAGCATGTGGAGGCACGCCGGCAAATGTGTAGGTCTCCAGGAGGTACACGGAATACGCAACAGGGAGAGGGGGGTCTGATTGCATTTCAGTTGCAGCCATATTTACAATATAAAATTAATCTTAAACTAGATGGAATTTCTCAAGTTGATAATCTAACATACCTAATTCAATGACTGAATAGAAATTTACCCTCAGAAGAAGGCCTTTCACCGTAGGCTATGAGGGGTGCAGCTCTTAAAACAGTAACTCCAGGCTACATAGTAGGAAAAATAAATGAAATGCAGGCCCTATCATGTTGACTGCATCAGAGCTTAAGATGGCTGATGCACGCCACCAAAATTTGTCCTACATGGTAAGAGATTCTAATATTCTGGTTTATATGTACTGTAAGATCTGCTTAAGAGCATCCTTGCTGATGTCAATGTGGACATCGGCGAATTCATCTGAACGGTGGCAGCCAATATCTGCTATTATGCTAAGTGGCTCTGGCCTTCATTTAGTCTGATATGACACATCTGTCATGCATGACAGTGAACTTCTAAAATCACTTTCATCCATGAGAGTGGAGTCTGAGAGCAGCTAAAATGAGAGTAGAAAGATTTTTTTGGTGTAACGCCACAGCCTGCCCGTTCATCCACCTCACGATTTCTGCTGACAGCAACAGGTCTACTGTAACACAACGCTTGACATTCCAGACCGGCTGAATGGTGTGCGGGATTAAATAGAGTTGGTAGGGGCAAGAATTGCCAGAAGGTTCCCATGAAAGTGAAGACCATAGCAGCCACCTTGCTTGCGCACAGAGCACTGAAAGTCAAACATAGTTTGGGTTTGTTACTTTCAGGGTGGTAAGAAAAACAAAACCAAGATTCTTAGTTTTAAAATGTAAGGCATCTAACCGCAAACAGAATGTAACAGGGTCCTACAGAGGGGAGATGAAATCAAAGATGACACCAAGACCAGAGTGGCTGCTACCAAAATGAATTATTTATTCAAGTCTTGGGACCAAATCAAATCCATCTAATGACATCGGTCAACAAATATTTTGTCGCAGAACTACTAAGTAACTTTTATGTCCTTTTTTAATGGTAATTTCAGACATGAAATCAGAACTTTGCCATTGCCCATAGCTTTGAAGTCATTTTTAGGCCAAATTGATGCCATGAATTACTTAGGAATATAAGGGTATATTGAAGGAAAAATTATTTTATTTGTATTTGCAAATGTTTGTAAGACTTGCAGAACGGTACAAAGTACGGCTAGTACATTTCCTTAGTTGACAACTTGCAATGTGTTTGGACATGTTGATACAGGATCCCGCTCTCTGTCTCACACCCAGCTCCCTGGAAAAGAGGGATGTTCCTGAGGCCAGGAAAAGCAGAAAATCTACTATTCACACAGCGAATCACACACAATCTTTGCATGCTAGGGAAACTGGTTAGATATATGAATTGAGAGCGCAAAAAAAAAAAAAAAAGTGTTTCAACTGTTTTTATTTGTATGGCAAAAGTGTAAAAAATTGTTGACTTAAATCAGTAAAATCAGCTTCCTTACCAAATGAACATCCTGGCACAAAAATTGGCTAAGGGATAGATAAATACTTCATTTATCGCTACAGTTCAATTTAAGTTCAATTGAAATGCAACACTTCAAAACTTAAAATGTCTCTTATTGAGCACTCTGGGGCAGCACCTTCCGCTCTTCAAAATGAAAGAAAACAATAAAGAGCCACCCAGCCAATCGGCAGCATTTTGCCGAGCTGACACAGTTTGGCTGAAATGTGATATTTCTCACCATGTGGTTTCACTTCCTCCTCTGAAGAGTTTCCCTCCTTTCCAGTTTCATCGCCCCCCCAACACAAGCTCTCAGCTCACTTTTAATTAAACAAAAGCTGCCATGTGCACAGAGACGATCACAGAGCCGCATGTTTAAAGCACTAAAGACTTTCTCCATGCCCAGAAAACCATACATATCAACTTTCACCATTCACATAGAATGTAAATACTTTTCACTTTTAAATTCTGCAGTTATTTAATCCATACGGCACATACAGAGGAATTCTATCAACATCTCATACCCCACCCAAAACCAAACCCACAGCATCACAGCACGTGTCCCAGAAGCCACACGGGGCTGACCTCATATGAGCACGCATGCATCACTTAAATGTGGACTGGCTTTGTTGGTTAACGTTCTGTTCCAGCCCAGAGTGCTGCACACCTGCATCAGATCATAGGCTCTCTTTAGTGAGAGGAGGTGTCAGCGCTGATCAGACAGAAAGGGGTGCTGGCGGGGGCTGATTCAGCTTTTAGTCGCAGCTCCGCAGCAGGAGGCCCAGGGTAGTTGGAGCAGGTCAAAACAGGCAACGATATCATGGAATCTGTTAAAAATGCTGAAGCGAGGCATAGACACAAAAGAATGACTGGGCGATGGCAGCCATACTGCCTGTGGTTCCAGTTAGACTATCGGTTTATCCTGGTCTACAAAATAATTGGTGACCTTAATGGCAAGTGGATACACCAACTAACCCGATCAGGGTATGACTCATTTTTCCCTGCCCTGCTCCCTGGACTGAGGAGTCCACAGTCAGCAGTGGAGGGCTGGCCTCTGCTTTGACTCGGAATCAGGGTATGTTCCAGCAGAAAGGGGGTGACACTGTACCCACACATACATGCAGACACATCATACAAAAAAGGAAAAAAAAAAAAAAAAAGCAACGACATGCATAGACCGTTTTCTATGGTGCAACCCCATCACAACAAACCAAAACCCCCCAATCACTTCTGAGAAAGTGATAAAGCAACACAAGCATAAAGTGAAAAAACACTATCAATCGCTTTTGATAAAAAAAAAAAAAAAAAAATGAATACAGCCATGACCCTTAAGTGCTCCCTGATGCCAGCAGGACCTCTGCCCATCACACTAGTTTTGAGTTCAGATTCACAAAAGTGCATTATGATAATAAGCATGTGCAATTCATAGAAGGAAGAGTCATGGTACTAGGCTTCTGGAAAAACATGGCTATAAATAACAGCTAATGTCCAAAATAAATATCAAGTTACTCAGAAAAGCATTTCTGAGCATTGAACCAGGCCATAAAGACAATATAAATGTATAAAAACAAAAAATGTAGTTCTCGTTCATTTAAAAACGGTCAACAGTGAATAAGGAAAGACTTCCAGACAAAACCATGTTTTCGAAAAAGGGGAGTTTTAGGAGCAGAAAAGGGGACGGGAAGGGCAGGGCAGGCAGCCAATCACACTGCTGTCTCGCGAGAGGAGTCTGTGCAACTGGGGGGACAGCCAGGCCGGGTATCAGTGGGGGCGGCATTGCGCGGACTCTTGTATGTTGACTGCGGTCTGGAGCACGAGGAAGCGTCTGTCGCCACCTGGGGGGCGGTGCTGGCGGCAGGAGGGGCGGTGCTGGCGGCAGGGTGGGCGGTGCTGGCGGCAGGAGGAGCAGGGCGGGCGGTGCTGGTGGCAGGGTGGGCGGGGCTGGTGGCAGGAGGAGCGGGGCTGGCGGTGCTGGTGGCAGGGCGGGCAGGGCTGGCGGCAGGAGGGGCGGGGCTGGCGGCCAGCTCCTCGGCAGGCCGCGTGCTTCCCTGGCCGCTCTGCTCCTGGCTGCTTCCCGCTTCTTTCTGCTTCGGAAGCTGCAGGAAATCGGGAAGGACCAAGTGCTCCTTCGTCAACAGCCCCCGCTGGTCGTCGACCTGACAGGACGCTCTGGAGAGGAGATCGAGAAGCCCTTCCACAGGACGGGGGAGCAACATTAGTGTGCATCCTCCTAACACACTGAAAATGAGGAATATGACGAGAACCTCAGCAGTTTGTGTCCCTGCAATCATGCAGCTTTATGATAGAAGGAAGAATGTAGTAGATCAGCTAACAGAATTTGAGAAGTATATATTAATAAATTTAATAAAAAGTCCTTTTTTCCCCTTACTGAAGTTAAGTCCTATTGAAATAATTTCTAATTCAGACAGTGACAGACAAATGTTGGACAATGAAACAAACACCTGGCCTATAGTGTTTGCGGTTTTGCACTCAGTCTTCGCCTACTGCACATTTCATTAATAAGAGCAGAGTGTGAAAGTTTAATTAGCAGAGCAATAGCACAGATGTACATCAAATATTGCAATTCACACAACATAATGGGAGACTCAGAAGAGGGCAAGTTGTTGGTAAGCATCTTGCTGGTGCATCTGTGACCAGAACAGCAAGTCTTTGTGGTGCATCGAGAGCCGTGGTACCCAGGGGAATGTCGGCACATCACCACGATAGATGGACCACATCCAGCAGGAGTAAATATAGATGAAAGAGGAAGCTTTCTGAAAGGGATGTCAGGGTACTAATGCAGATTGTATCCAAAACACATGATACCACGGCTGCCCGACTCACTGAAGAATTAAATGTGGCTCTCCTGTTTCCATCAAAACTGTTCACTGCGAGCTCCACAGGGTCAGTATTCATGGTCAGTATCCACGCTAATGCCAATGCCAAGCGTCAGTATTAATGGTGCCAGAAGAATAAATCCTGGCTGGCGGACAACGTGAAACATGCACTGTTCTCCGATGAGTCCACCAAGAGAAGTGGCCGAGATCCCTCTGTGCTGCGCAGTACTCATATGTGTCACTCAAGGTGAACCGATACAATGCTGACCACAGGAGGAGGCCCAACACCATGCTAATAAATTACTGTGGTCTAAAACTAGGTGATTCGGTTTCATTGTCCAACCCCTATGCATACCTCCATCATACAATAAATTACATTTTTGTAATCAATTAGAGGGGAATTTTAGCAATGGGGCTGTCAGTGTGTACCCCAGATCCAAGCACCCCCACTGTCCCTCCACTCTCCAACTTCTGCCCCCAGCATGCATTGCGATTCAGTCACATGACACAAGCCCCAGTAACCTGCATTGCAGGCTCTTTACATGTCACATGGGAGTGCCGCAGCTCCGTCGCCCCAGCTGTCTGAGACCTACCATCCATGTCATTCTTCTTTACTGCACAGTTTTTGGTTCTTAAGACTGGATCGAGAGAACTGGGGGGTTTCTCAGCCTCTATGATACCTCTTGTTTCTGGTTTGTCCTGGATTTGAATTTAGGAAAGAAAGAAAGAAAAAAAAAAAGGTTTTAATATTAATCACCGTCTCCACAAAGGTCACACGTTTGCTCGTCTCCAGGACGACAGGCGGCCATACCCACCTGCGGGGCTGAAGCTCGCACTCTGGAGGAGGGGGCACTGTTCTGGTCTGTTCCTGGGGAGGGAAGCCGGCAGACGCACGCTTAGAAACACACCACGGATCCCAAGACTGTTAAGGGCAGCTAATGTTCCAGAAAGCACTACTTCACATAAGCACTTAAGCAGCTCTTAGCTCTGTTAAACCATTCGGAGATGGTGAATGTGGGATTAATGAGGTATTAAGAAATCAGCTGATCTGGGGCAGATATTGTTCCACTACCGGGGGGCATAACACAGAGGTGGCTGATGCTGCAATCATGGACCTAATGTCACATAAATGGATCAGAACTATTTTTTGTTGACCCTCCCCCCCCCCAAATTCTCCCAGAAAACTGCAGAGGATGAGAGGTAAACTCGAAAGATCAAAAACAAAGCTTAGAACCAAAAATAAAGGGAGGGAGGGAGGAAGCGAATGACAGGGGTGTGGGCACTGCCCTGCCAGTGACGGGCGATTAATCAGCCCCCCCACCCACCCTCTAAGCTCTTAAAGACATGTTGGTCTTCTCACTGCAGACCTCCTGAATCGATAGGCAGCAAACACAAAAGCCTAGAAGTGTAAGCAAAGCGCGGCCGACCCTGATGAGGCGCCAGGGGCCCGTCGGGATTATTCACCATGAACCCTGTTCAGCTGCAGCTTCTTGCCGGCCAGAGAGAAGACGTTCATGTTCAGTGTTAGGGGCTCCTTCTCACTCTGGAAGCAGACAAAAAAAAAAAAAGTCTAAGTTTACTTACTTTTCCCCTCCACGATGCATATTAGTAACGTAACGAATATGGGGGGCAGCGTGTGGCTCAGTGGGCTAAGCCGGTGTGCCTGTAATCATGAGGTCACAGGTTCAAACCCAGCCTCAGCACGTCTGCGGGTCCTTGAGCAAGGCCCTTAACCCCCAGCTCCCTGGGCGCCCCAACAGGTGGCTGCCCTTCGTGGACTGCTTGATCTACAAAGACCAAGTTGAGGGAGGCGTAAAAAGAATTTCCCCACGAGGGACAATAAAGGATTGATTATTATTATTATTATTATTATTATTAACTTCCCCCCCACCCCCACATCTGCTTGCTTGCCTAACCAGCGAGACCAGTAATGGATGGGTGATTAATTGGTGTGGTTAATTAACTTTGCAAAAAAAAAAAAAAAAAAGATTCAGTTTCAGCTACGGTTCAGAGAATGGCACACAGCTTGAAATGATTCATATTTCAGACTAACTCTTTCCTGCCCTTCTGAGGCCCATACGTCCCAGTGATACGCCGCTCAGCCGAAGTCCCCCGCCTCACCGTGGTGACCACAACGTCCTGAGGCCGGAGGCCGTGCTTCTGGAGGACGGAGGACAGCGCGTCAAGCAGCGTTTTGCTGGACTTCACAACTATGCCCATGGTCGCCCCGGTGAAGACCACCTCCAATCTGATGCACAAACAGTCTGTGAGCAAAACCTGCAGAGAAGCGGCGTGGTGGTGGTGCGTGTCGGGGGAGCGAGAGCCCACACACTTACGTGATCTTCACCCGTAACTCCAGAGACACTTGCTGATCTTTTAGCACAAAGCTGTCCTGGTCCAGAGACAGCGGTTGCTGGGGGGATAGAGAGCAAAACGGGCAGTACAATGAGCTCTAGGGGGATTGCGGGTAAAGGTGCCTCACAGCTGGCCAGGAGGGTTTGACACAAGTCCCACCTTGTCCTTCCCCTGTAGATAGATGCGAACGTCACTGAGGGCAAAGCCCCTCTTCTCACAGAGACCTGTTAGCATCTCCCGGATCATCAGGCCAGATCGGGTCGGTGCCAGAGAGGCGGTACCGTCTGGTAGGTACACGCAGCAGTACTTCTCCGCCCGTGCCGTCTCCCGCGCACTGGAGCTCCCATTCTGCGGCGAGAAGGTTAGCGAGCTGGGGGCTGCAGGTTCTTACGCCCAGATTGTCAGGAGGAGAATCAGCCCTAACGTTACTGCATGCTGACATGTGGTTTCTTGGCCCGAGAACATGAAGATGTTAACATCGCCACATAAGTTAAATTTATTGGCACGCACCAATTCGTTTGCACTATTTGACTGCATGACCTGAAGGAGTGAAGAGCTGGTGGTCACATGCCGTTCCTCCAGAGGCAGACGCATGTCGCCGTACCCCATCCCGCCAGGTGCGGTCCCTCACCTCAACCTTGCCGTCAGCGCTGCCCGTGGATTTGACCGAACACTGGGACTCGTTGCGGGAAACGCCGCGCTCGGACACCTCTGCCGGAGCAGGGGAGGAGAGAGAACACGCACTAGGCACACTCTGCAAACCAGCATGCTTGGAAGAGCACGGGTCGTCAACCCATGTGTGCAGACTGCCAAAGAACCAGCCCCCACTGCTGACGGCGTACCTCCCCAGGAGCCCCTCGTCTCCCCCCTCTTGTCCCCGCCCACCCGGCTCTCCAGCGCCGCCTTCTGGTCCGAGCCGTCCTCCACGTCGAAGGGAAGCGACTTCCGCAGATTCGCCGCTGCCTTCTTCTGCAGCTGCTGCAGGAAAGCAGACGTGGCTGGTTAACGGTCAGGCGAGCTCACACATCACACGCAGGCAGATCGTGTCAGATGCCCTGCATGTTTAGGAAGTGCAGTCGTGAACCTGTGAGAACTGCGTCCAAGAAATAACTCTTAATACCATGCTATATTCAGCAAAACCTTGGTTACATAAGTATTTAAAAACAGATTAAAATCCGAGAAGGAAAAATTGTGTGATAAAATAATTTAGAATTTAACTTCGTAGGTTATCTACAAATTCCAGTTCTAAATAAGGTGCACTGCACTGCCTTTTGTTTATTTAAATAAATAAAAAAAAGCTGTAAAACTGCCTCTGGTTTAACTTTAGTAAAACATCCTGCAAAGTACTAACTGGAAGAAATATTTACTTTAATTATTTTAATTATTGGAAACATTAAAAAAGCAACAATACATAAAAACACGTTTAAGTGATAAAGGCCTTTGACATGTGAGCCTGCTATGACCAGTATGACACCTGGGATAAATTGTCAGGTCCCAACAGTTTTCAGAACTGATTCCGGCTCTATTTGTAATAACGGGTAATTTCATGAAGTTTGGTATTAATGCATCCATCCCATTCACTCTGCCATACTTTCATTACATACCCATAAAGCACAGGTTTGCTGTGGCCTATAAAACCTGTGTACATTATATAAAACCTATACATTATATAAAAACTATAAAACCTGTGTACATTATCCTATATAATCCTATACCACGGGGTGGGCAATCTTATCTGCAAAGGGCCGCTGTGTGTACATGTTTTTTCCTGCATTTCCCGAATGAGATTACCAATTAGAGGACTGACTGGATGAAGTCGGTTTGGGCAGCTGACCTACAGCTTATCCCAAAAACCTGCACACACACCAGCCCTTTGCAGATACGATTGGCCACCCCTGCACTATACGTATTAGGGGCGTAAAAGTATTGTTTTCCCACGGTTCAATAAGTGTCACGGTTTTTGCACCACGGTTATGAAATGGTTTCAGTATCTATTTTTAAGAAGACCATAAAACACATCACCCTTCAAATAAACAATGAACTCTACATACAGAAAAACAGCAGCATGACTAACCAGGCCTATTTTATGTCTCTACCTGCAGATGCTCCCTATTCTATTACTATTTATAGTATGTACAGCAACACACCCACACATACTTTTTCAGCAACTATTTTTGGAAGAAAAGATTGTGTTCCAAAAGCTCTATATAGAAAAATAATTTTCTATTACACAAACATATATAAAGTTAAGCATAACATGTAAAAAGCTACAACTACCAATCGCAAGACACCAAATGTAGATAGATGCATAATCCATACTATCAATGCCACAACCCAAGAGAGCATAGAATGTTTTTGATGCAGCAGAATCACATAAAGGGGGCAAAAAGAACCTATTGTGGTGAGTGGTTAAGTCATTTTAATAAAGATGGCATCTCTTAACATAAAATACTCTATTAACAGCCACTATCTGTTTAATACTAGCAGTGGTACAGACAAGGAAACCATGACATGACATCCAGAATTACATGCTAACGAAACACAAGCATCCCATGGCACATATTAGTTACGAGATTTATAGTTAACATAGATACACATTAATTTATACTATTTAAAGCTAAATATGCCAGCCGCTAACCAACGCCACGTCATCACGATAGGTCACATGTTATATTACATCACGTCACATAATGTTATATTACATCACGTCACATAATGTTATATTACATCACGTCACATAATGTTATATTACATCACATTATGTGAGCCAATCGACAGTGGGTGGGGTCACTGCTCATAGAACATCATATTGCAGAAACGTCGACTACATTTGAAGTATGCAGCTAGTTTAGCCATTTCCTGTTCGATAATGACAAATGCAGCCCTGGAAAATAAGATATCCCTAGTTATATATATTCTTAAATTAACGCAATACGTATAGGAAAATAACAAGCATATCGTAATATAGTTCACATGTGCATATTGAACCAACAGGAGCATACCCAGCGGTTCGGTACTACGCCATGTACCATTACACCCCTAAGTATAGGTCACCTCAGAAGATCCTACAGCCTCACCTTCCTGGATGTTTTGAATCGGTAGCGCAGCCTATAGGTCAGGGTTGGGGTCATTCTGGAATGCATTCATCAGTTCCAATCCAAATCAGGAAATGAAACTGGAGCTGGAATTTAAAAATCACCCTGAAATTATAATTCAATTCCAATTCTTTTCCCCATAGATTTTTTTTCCTCATTCGCAGCTCCAGTTCCATTTCCTGATTTGAATTGGAATTCATGAATGGACTCCAAAATGTTCCCATTCTTGGTACAGGTTCTGCATTAGGCCTTTTTCCCCACACCTTACCTTTTTGCTGTCGCCAATGGAGCTTCTGTTGAGTGATGCATTCTTAGCAGAGCCTGGGTTCTTGGGGTCAGGCAAGGACCGGCCTTCGACATCGGCCAGCATGCAGCTCTGATACAGTGGACTTCGGACAAAGCGAGTATAGCTGTCAAACTTCATCAACTTGAAGATCTGAGCAGGATAACAACAACGAGGGTGAGAGGGGAATGCCTGAGCTGCAGTCTAGCTTCACTTTTAGATCTGCAAAATGAATGGGAACTTCAGAAATTTCACCTAAAGCTCAAAGCTTTAAGACATCCTTCAAAGTAAAAAATGTAGCAAGTATACTTCTACCACAGTGGCTTGTAGTAGTTGGACTATAGGGTGGGAGAACCATGATTTCAGAATCTACACTGGATGGGATTACTGTGAACTGTTAGTCACTGACTTGCTGGCCACACTGGTTACTTTATTGGCCTCCAATACACTGACAGTCACTGCATGATCTGCAGCAACTCCTCACACTAACTGGAACAACAAAGTAACACCAGTCCCACGACCTGCTGTTGGGCCTTTTGGAACATGTCTGGTTTGGGGTCTTCCAAATCCTTCTCATCAATGCGTGCCGTGTCATCGATATTGATGGCGTGGAAGGCGTTATTCGAGAGGTACTCGTCGTAGATGAACCGCGCCTCATGCTTCAACTGCAGGAGGGTGAGAAACAACCAACAGCTAAGAGTAACTGGGAGGCACCTCTACTGAAGATGCAACAAATACTGACAGAAACAGAGGAGTGACTCGGGGGTCTTGCATAAGTGTTCACAATCAATCAGAAACCTTATGCTAATCAAATTTCCTAGTGAAGAACCCAAGGGTATACACACACACACACACACGTTCAAAAGTATGGGGTCACCCAGACAATTTTGTGTTTTCCATGAAAAGTCACACTTATCACGAGTTGGAAAATGAATAGAAAATATAGTAAAGACATTGACAAGGTTAGAAATAATGATATTTATTTGAAATAATAATTGTTTCCTTCAAACTTTGCTTTCGTCAAAGAATCCTCCATTTGCAGCAATTACAGCATTGCAGACCTTTGGCATTTCTAGCTGTTAATTTGTACAAGGGTTTTCTAACAATCCATTAGCCTTCTGATGATTACAATGAGCAAATACACTGTACCATTAGAACACCAGAGTGATAGTTTCTGGAAATGGGCCTCTATACACCTATGTAGATATTGCACCAAACCACACATCTGCAGCTGGAATAGTCATTTACCACATCAATGTATAGCATGTATTTCTGATTAGTTTAAAGTTACCTTCATTGAAACAAACTGTTTTTCTTTCAAAAACAAGGACATTTCAAAGTGACCCCAAGCTTTTGAACGATAGTGTGTGTGTGTGTATATATATGTGTGTGTGTGTATATGTGTATACACACACACACACACACACACACACACACACACACACACACACCAAAAACTAACATGTACAGTGGTACCTCGGG
>JABFEA020000002.1:20274873-20277373 GCA_019775915.2 Cyphomyrus plagiostoma
ACACACACACACACACACACACACACACACACACACACACACACACACACACACACACACACACACACACACCAAAAACTACCATGTACAGTGGTACCTCGGTTCTTGAACTTAATCCGTTCCGGACTCCGGGTAGAATCCTAAAAAGTTAGAGTTCGGATCGAATTTCCCCCATAATAACGGAAAACCAATTAATTGATTTCCGGCTCCTCAAAATTACACCTAAATGTTTTTTTAAGCATTTAAACACAAAATGAACGGGATAGAACAAGAGCATTTTTTTTCTTAATGGCTTCCAAAACAATAAAGATCTTATGCCAACATTACCCCAGTCCTGCCCCAATCGTCCGCTCCTTCCGTGTGCCACACCCCCTCGTTAACCTTGTGTGGGATTCCCATGTGATCAGCCGTTTCTGGTTGTTGTCATTTGTCCTCTGTATTAAGTCCGCGTTTCAGTTTGTTTCCCCAGTCTGGTCATTGGGTGCGTTTGACTTGCTTACAACGCTGGCTTAAAGCAACGTATTCTGATCCTGACGCAAGGCATTACGGTTAGATGCATTACGACCTCTCACCCAGCTGCACAAACCGTCTCCGTGACGACACACCTTTGTGCTTATTGGCTGAAGAGTTTAGTTACACGCATGACTTTGTATCCCAGGCAGTTCCGATGCTTAATTTGCTATTTCTCCTGAATATCACATAAAGCAGTGAGAACTGGTTTTCAGTTAATTTACCTGGTAAAATAAAGTTTAAATAAATAAATACTCTAATAGTACACGTAAGTTAGTGGTTTATTTATTGTTAGTTACTGTAATGTTGCACTGCTTTATTTGGTTAATTGTCCAGTCTGTGAAGAAGACATTCAAGTAAGAATTGCATTGTATGACTCATTTCCTGGCATGTACAATTTATATTAGGTCAGCGTTCACTGTTCGACTTATGATATTCAGATTGAGTTCTTGGTCAAACTGGTTTGTTCGACTTTCAAGAAATTTGAGTTCAAATGAGTTCGAGACCAGAGGTACCACTGTACTTTGAATTTTGTACATGTACAAAATCCAATGTTTTTTTTGTGTCATCCCCTGGCTAAAGTGCACATACCTCTCCTTTCTGACTGGCTGGAATTTTCTGGAACTTCTCGCATGCCTGCCAGAAAAGGATGTTCTCCGCACTCACCTCAGACTTCAAAAAAGCCTGAACAGATGTGACATCTAAAATTAGGCCCAATCGATCAAGACCGTCGGCGCCCCGTTGCATTAATTCCTACAGCCCTTCCTGACACCAGGGCTCTGCTATATTTTTCACCTTAAAAATCCAGCTTATCTAAATCTAACTGCAAAAAGCTGGTACTGCCAATGCAAGTTTGAGCATAAACACCAGAACCTTGCCAGGTTCATAATACACGCCATACTCATTTGTTTAATCACAACACATTGAAATACCTGACTCACAAGCACATCATTCCCCATCCCCGCCCCCAGCCACAGTGGGGGATTTCACCCAAGACCCAACAGTTTCTTTAGATAAATGACCATTTTAAAAGATATGTACCATTAAACTCATCCAGGAGAAGTACAGCAATCTAATACAGGACAAAACCCACATCAGCTCCAGAGGTATGGAGGTCAAGGGCTGACTGACCGTGAAGTATTCAATGCCGGTGGGGTCTTCCAGCAGCCTCTCGAAGCCGACAGCCCAGCTGGCCACTTTGCACATCTGCCTATCCGAGCTTCTCCCACGGCCGTCGGGGGCACCCAGGTGGAGGTCTGAGCACCATCCGCGCACGTGCAGACAAACACGAGACATAAGGAAGTTCACACTTTACAGGCAAGACAACACCCGTTGAATCAGCATCTTACAGACAACACAAACAACCTGTGTTGAGAAAACAGTCACATGGGCCTTGCAGGCAACACACTTATAGGAGGTAGCAAAGTAATCCCCCTTATGCCCTCTGCTCAGTGGGATAGGCACCACGGCCCTCATTATCAAAACATGCGTAGAACAATTCCTAAATGTCTGCCTATGAATTGCCAGAATGCACAGGCAAACTGGTATTTATCACTTGCCCATAAGAACAACAAAGTGAATGTTTTTAAATCTCACCCATTCTACACACGGCCGTGCGCATGGCAAGACTTCTTTAAATAAACTACCTCACCGAGCCCTCAGAGACAGACCAAATAAATTGTGCCAGACATGTCAGGTGTCTTGCAGAGCATACATTTAGTGACAGTGATATTATTTATTGGCCTTACATGACCTTGGAACAATTCATCGTCTTGAGCATGACCAGCCTGCACATACTTTGTGTGAACATGGAACATTCCATTGGTCAGATAATTAAGTTTGAGTCCGTGCATATTAAGGGTGCACAAAAATGCATGGTTCGGTTCGTATCACGGTTTCGAGTCATTGTTTTAGGTTTGGTTCACTTTTTCTTCCATTTTTCAACTCCAGAAATACCATACATCAGCAGTAGATAATCCATCATTTACAG
>JABFEA020000002.1:20282373-20286410 GCA_019775915.2 Cyphomyrus plagiostoma
TCCCCCTTGGCTGTCAGACAGTTGATGGGCGTAAACCGAGACCACTCAGCCACATCCGCCAATCCCCCCCCCCCCGACACACACTGGCAACATGACACCCACAACTTTACCAATGAAAGAATATTACAAATCCAGAGGACACTGGTACAAGGCCACCGTCTATCAGCACATGGAACCTTGAGGAGGAGCCAGTTCTGCTGGAACTGTGGCACACTCACTGTTCACCTTGCAAAATGCATGTTTTACCTTATGATGAAATTTAAAAAATTGTTTGTTCAATTTCAGAGATGCATAATTTTCAAAGGAGTGAAATGTCATTAGCAAGATTTTCGCATTTGGACACCAAAAACAAAGACTCAAGCCAAATATTTAAATTCAGCACTGTCACTGAGCCATTGACGCGTCTGCGTACTTCATGCGCGTGCACGAATTTGTACAGTAAAGCTGAATGGGCACTAACATGTACGGTGTGCATGCAAAAATCGTCTCCAAACGTAAAGTATACATGTGACTCATTACAGCAAAGCCGCCTCAGATCATAAACGCACTGCAAACTGCACCGTAAACCATACAAGCCCCGAGTCCGACGGGTTAACAGCACCTCCGGTTGCGTCCATGTGGACGCGCGGCAGCAAAGATACTCCGGCTCGCGCTGAACCCAGATGCTACCGAGGGCAGATTAACTACCCATATATCCAAGTAATTTAACACTCACCATTTGATTCACAGGAAGTCCGAGTGTCTTCGGAGTTTTGGACATGTCCAAAAGTTTAGCCACATCGACGGAATCCAAAAAAAAAAAAACGAGCAAGAGCGGGGGGAGCGAGAGCGCTGACAGGTCGCCGGAGAAAGAAACGCCCTGTGCCTCTTCTAATTCTCCAGACTCACGCTGTCAAAACTTTATCTGAACAGGAAGCCTTACCATAGCAACATACCATAAGAGGAAGTGTAGTTACTGTGAGCAAAGCCGTTGTGTTCCTTATTCTGTTGACGGAAATGTCCGCCTCTTTATTCATACTTTGCTACTGAAAGGCGGTTCCCGCCTCACCAGAGAACTACTACCTTTGCACGAAGCGACACAACGCAGGCCTGCCTGGTTTATCTGGCGGCGGAGGAATGCGCGCCCCTGACTTCTCAAAAAAGCGTGTGCAAAATGCCAGGAGTGACGCTCCGCGAGACGCCTAAGACATGCAAACGGCCCCCGGGCGCTTAAAGTGAACAGGAAATCACCACATACTGACTATTGATGGCACCCTTTTCTTGCATCTTTGCTATTGCTTCACCTCAACACGACCCATGGTTTAAGATATTGACCATCACCGAGCCTGTTTTCTTCTTTTGAATTTTTATTTTATCTAATGTGTGGCCGTATGTTAATTTAAATCAATAAGGCTCACCATTCCTACCTGTTTGCGGCGGTGGGGAATCTCCAGAGTAGTAGAAGTGCTGGGCCTCCCACGTTTTGGGCAGGAGACCGCCTGAGAAAGCAGGTGATTTAAGCTGCCGGAGAATCCCCGAAGGGTGAATACTCGCTATCAAACCAAGAAAACAATGCGGAAAGGTTTTTAAAGAAGTATTTTATTGCTTGCAGTGTGGGATCAATCGAGAGCTAAAATATAACCATACAAGCAAAAGTAGGATCTAGGTGATCAGTTGTTTGAAGGCTTGTTAAAACATGTTACAGGTATGTCTGAAGTCTGATTAGACCAGTATTAGTGGATATTGGAGGCCTGTGGACATCGATTCAAAGTACAATTGCACTACTAACAAAGACGTACCTGGCAGAAAATTCCCTGTAGAAGATGCATTTAATATAGCGCAATATTTTTTGCAAAACTGAAGCCAAATTACTACTGTAATATGACGTGAACGGACACGCCACAGACCGTGACTAGTGCCTTAGTTTAAAAAAAATTGCTTTGCCTAGTACTGTAATTAAACAGCTGTAAACAATCAGATTAATTAAAGTGCCGCCCCAATCAATGAAATGGAAACGGTGCCTCTTTCCCATCCTCTTTTCTTGGAAACTAAGGCTGGCAAGTGATTTTCGTACGTAGCTCCCCAAGCAATGTCGGCGCACCAGTCGCGCGTAATATGTATTAAAGGCAAATGTGGAAGATGGAAGAGTTACTTCCATTGGGGTTTTCTGCTGTAATTTACGGAATACTTGCATACGGTTGTGGCTGAATTGGTCACCTCCCTGTCATAGTCTTATTTGCGTCTTTTTAGAATCTATGTAAAGGTACTTTACTGTCTACGTGTTTGACCTGTCTCTTAAAATATGAGTTATGACTAAAGTTCATCTTAAAATCGCTCAGTGTACAGCTGGATGGTTATTTTTGGATATCAGACAAATTAATTCCTCCCAAGGTTGATTCTTTTTTCTTGTTTAAATAACTTTGTTTTGTTAAACATGTCACCGATCCGGGTTATTGTATAGATGTTCTCTTTTTTTCCCCCAGTGACGCTGCCAAAAGTACAGCATAATAAAATACCATTAGAGGACACATTTATTTTACTGCACATTCAACTTGAATCTCAGATGGCTCAGACGTCAGATGGCTTATAGAATCTATCACAACCTTTATTCCTCCTAGGGGGTTACTTTCCTATATCCTCCTGAGACCCCACCCATTCATTTATGTCCATTGTAGTGGACATTTTATTTTTGCATTTGTCTTTTCACTAATGTTAGAAATTTATTTATTCCTGTTGTGCACTAAAGAGGGCATGCTATGAAATTAAAAAAGTTTGAAAAAATCTAAATTGTAAAATGTCTTATTAACTCCAAGGACAAATAACCTACAATTGAAGGACACTTTTTTTTCATGGGTCTTAGGGTGTGTCATCATTCCTGTTTTTTTTTAAGACAAGCTTGGATTATGTTAATAGACATTTCCACAGCAGACCAAACTTGATAGGTGAGCTGATAACCAGTTCAGACTAGATCTGTTTATGAGATGTGAGTTTTTGTATAATGTATAAGATGACAGTCCTGGAGAATGTCTGTGTTATTTTCTCACCTGCACTTTTTTGGTGGGAATCCATTGCGTTCATTTCATTCTGCTGGCTGCTATTCTTTTTTTGTGACTCACTCTGCTGGGTGAAGTGTCTTAATTACATCTGAGTTTGACTATTAGTGGTTTTTGAATCACAGCATGCAATTACAATAAAACAGCTTCACTGGGTTATTGACACCTCTTAGCAAAAAAGGTGAACCGACACAGATTCACCTTATTGCTAAATGACATAATTTATTCTGCCTTCAGGTAAATTGGATGTGCCTGTGATGTAGGTTATGAAGCACATGGTCTTACTCATGTGTCAGTCAACAAATAGTCCACTACACAATAGAGCTTCTTTAATGAGACATAAAACATCTTGATACTTATTATTCCACTTTGTGGGTGGGTGGAGTTACGAGTTTATCCGTTATAGCACGGGGTTATCCCAAGCCTCGATCTCGGACCGGGATCACATCTCTCCCATATGAGACAAGGCAAGTGCAACATGAAGAAATTGTGAATGTAAAATAAATTGAATTGAACTGAAGTAAGTCAAACTCAACACATAAAGAGGCAGAAGTTGTACTGCTCTCTGCAGCTGCCTGCAGCTCTTCCGCTTGCCAGGGGTCCCACAGACATACTCTAGCTGGCCTACAGTATGCTGATACCCTTACGGTTGCTGAGCTCCGCTGTTTCAGCTACACTCATTGCTAACAGGTGCACAAAATCACACACACACCATGCAATCTCCATAGACAAACCCTAGTAGTAGAATTGGTCGTACAAGAGCTTGGTGACTTGATACAGTGGTACCTCGGTTCTCGAACTCACTAGAACTCGAATTTCTTGAGAGTCGAAAAAAACCAGTTTGACCTAGAACTCGATCTGAATACCATAAGTCGAACCGTGAACGCCAACCTAATATAAATTGTACGTGCCAGGAAATGACTCATATTACAATGCAATTCTTACTTGAATGTCTTCTTCACAGACTGGATGATTAACCAAATAAAGCAGCGCAACATTACAGTA
>JABFEA020000002.1:20286510-20298366 GCA_019775915.2 Cyphomyrus plagiostoma
AAAAAACATATTTAGGTGTAATTTTGGGGGGGCGGGAACCAATTAATTGGTTTTCCATTATTTCTTATGGGAAAAATCAGACCATCAGAACTCAGAACTTTTTACCTTTCTTTGATTGAGAACCACTGTGCATGGCATCCTCACAGGATACGTATGTCACAGCAAGTCAGTTTGTCAATTTCCACCCTGTTAGACTTGCCTAGGTCAGTCGTTAGTTCTGTCATTGTGAAGTGGAAGCGTCTAGGAACTACCCCAGCTCAGTCATGAAGCGGCAGGCCACACAGAGCATGACCACAGTGCTGAAGCAAGTGGCGCATAAATTGAGACACTAGCTCAGGAAGCACTGTCAGTGTGAGAATTAGCAAGTGGCAGGGGAATGCAGCCTGGTTGACTGCACAGTATCATATGTAAAGTTTGGTGGAGTGGATATAATGTTGGGGCTGTTTTTCATGGTTTGGTCTAAACCCCTTAGTTCCAGTGAAGGTAATCTTAATTCATCAGCATACTAAAACATTTTAGATAATTGTGTGCTTGAAAATTTGTGGCAACGGTGTGGGGAAAGCCGCTTTCTGTTCCAGCATGAAGTGAGGTCAGTTTTTCCATGGTTTAATAAGGCTGGTGTGGAATTGACTGGCCGGAACAAAGCCCTGACATCAAGCCCACTGAACACCTTTGGGATTAATTGAAATGCTGGTTGCGAGTAAGGTCTCTCCATAGAACATCGGTGTCCACCCTCACTAATGTGCCTTGGCTGAATGGGCTCGAATTCCCACTGCCACTCTCCAAAATCTAGTGGAAAACCTTCCCGGAAGAGTGGAGGCCAACACACATTAGTGCCCATGGTTCTGGGATGTTCAGCAAGCACATATAGTGAGGTGTCCACATGCTTTTGGCCAGGTAATGTATCTAACCTACGGACATACGGAAAGTAAAAACCTGCATGACGGAACAATGTTAGATTTATTTTCTCAATGACTGGTTTTTGTCTGTATTTGCATGTTTTGCACTGGCTACCGAATCAGATACCGTCATGCGTCATATAATGACAGGGATTGACAAAGGCATTGATAGACAACTTTGTCATTGTGTGAACATAACTGAGTGTACTTACACAAATCTAGATGGTATAGCCTATTGTTTTATAGTAAACTTATTATAATGCACTCTAAAATAACGATAAAAGTACAGTAAAAGTAAATATATAAACCAGTGATGGTTATTGGTAACGGCGATGACGTCATTGGCCGATGGGAAATTCTCAGCTCCATTATACTGTAATCTTATGGGACCACCATTGTGTTTGCAGTCGTTTTTGGTGCATGATGGCATTTGGAACTGCATCTCCTCTCCACCAATCCCCTAAGGCTGGTGCTGCTGAGTTTTCCTACACTACAGCAGCCAGGAGCCAAACTTCTATTCCTTTTTGTTACTGTTTGGTCTGTCGTTCTAGATAAGCAGAACTGAATGGCTGCAACTGACCATTGTCTGCAAGGCTGCCAGATGTTTTGATTATATGATGCAGGAAGTGGAGAGTCTTTATTTCCTGTAGGCAGACCTGTATCCTCCTCTGATACAGTTAACATGTCTGACCTAGTTAATGAGTTGACAGGCCTGTTTGATAAAGAGAGACCTAAGCTGCCAAGAAAGTCAAAAACAGTTTTTGCATTTTTTCTTATATTTGTTTAGAATGCAATTCTTGGTGTCACACCAAGACAGTGCTAAGAGTGGTGTGTTTTATTTGTTTCAGTGTGCAATGAATGTGTTTCCAGAACTCTGATGCCTTCTTTTTGGGGTATTCTGTTCTTCCATTCTGTTTTGTCCTGCCTGTGAGATATGCATGCTCGTTCTGCTGTGTACAGACAGGCAGAGGTACAGAGGGAGCCAGCCCACTTGTCAGCCAATGTCACATCAATCCCAGATACCAGCTGTCAGATCATAGCTGCCCTATAACTGCAGTTTCTTTGGAGAGAGGAGGATAAAGATGTGTGTGCAGGAGAGAGACGGAGAATGGCTGGTGGTGTGCAGATGGCCCAGCAGTCTTCACTTCGTTTCCAGAACCTTTCCCACCATGAGCATAATAAACTTCTCACTTCCAGCTCTCCCAATCCAAACTTACTGAATGAACTCAAGAAACAAAGTGCAATGGTGCATAAATCAGCATCCACTGGACCTAGTCGGTGCCTGAGCTGGCGCGTGCACTTTGCAGGGAGCACAGGGTGTGCTGGGAACGCTGGGAATGCTTCAGTCCCTGTGGCGTGTGTGGGAAGGTCAAGCACCTGTCTGCAGCTGAGATGCACAGGTGGCAGGCCTGCTCTGCTGCCGCTATAGAGAGTGAGCACTCTGGAATTTCCGTGGTGATTTCTGAAGTGTCTATTAGTAATGTAACTGCTGGGCACTGGACCAGGAACAAGAGAGCTGCAAGAACCACCCAGCCCCAGGGGACTGGTGTCTTAGAACTGCATCTACATGCTGTCAGAACTGCATCTACATGCTTAATCATCTATTTGCAGAAGACAATGTGCTATGACAACAACGGTACAGCCACAGGGATGGGCAGAGGTTTCCCAGTGAAATGCACAGCTAGAATCATGTAGCTACTCGGAGTATTTCATGTTTTTCAAATCTGAATGAGCAATAGGTCCAATCCCATGATTGCTCTGAGGCAAGGCAGAACAGAAATCGTTCCACTTTAATCTGTGTTTAAACGTGTTAATCATTTACCAATATTCAGAATGTTCTCTGCTACAACATTAGAGTGTACATTAGAAGAATATTTAAAATAGTGCAATAGAATGTGGTATCTTGATTCTCCTCTTCTTGATGACATGATGATTCTTGAACAGTTTATATTGATAAAGTGGGCAACCTGGTTACATCTGGAGATACATCTCTCAAGAATATGAACTGAAGGACTTTTTTTTTCTACGTAGGAGAATTAAAATGTGCTTATTTTTGTCCCTTTAGATAGAGAAACGTGTCCAACTTCCCCAGAGCAAACTGAGAGGTGTACAGATGCAGTTAGTCTATTGATCATCTTCATGAGAAGAGCACAGTGACTGCCCCCGGTGCTGACTGTCCCCGGTGCTGACTGTCCCCGGTACTGACTGCCCCTGGCGCTGACTGCCCCCGGTGCTGACTGCCCCCGGTGCTGACTGTCCCCGGTGCTGACTGCCCCTGGCGCTGACTGCCCCCGGTGCTGACTGTCCCCGGTGCTGACTGTCCCTGGCGCTGACTGCCCCTGGCGCTGACTGCCCCTGGTGCTGACTGTCCCCGGCGCTGACTGTCCCCGCTGCTGACTTCCCCTGTTGCTCTGAATCATGGGAGTGGCATTTAATAGGACAAATGCTTCACTACTATTTTCTATTGTCTGCCTCTCAAAAGCTGTCAGCAAAGGCGTCAGTCTACAGGTAGAATTCGGCAGGATTCAAAACATGCGATGGTCTGTCAGCTCTCTAAAAATGTGGCGCTAAAAATATAAGCAAACCAAATGTTATAATGAGCTAAAACAACTCATTCCACCACGGGAGAAGAGGAAGCTTTTTTATCGATGCTTGGCAATTTCACGTAGGTGAAAATATGACATATGAAGGTTCCCTCAGCTCGACCCCGTGATTTAAAAAGGGCAAATGAAATTAACTCTCACGTCTACCCTGATCCCAAAAGCACATGGTGGGTAGTAACATAATTATTGTAGGCGCATGTAAGAGCTAAGAGCTATGGGACTAAGCATTTTCATTCCAGGGCTTTTAGTTGTTATTTTGATGGTCTGGAAACCCAGTGGGAGTTCTTCATACACACTCAAGTCCGTCACACGCAATCATTTAATTTACTTCCATGCACTTTTTCCACTTATATTTTGTGGTAGATATTATAAACAAGACACCAGGATTTACTTCTTTCTGTCCAGGATGTACCCCAGCCATGTGCTCTGTACTGCAATGGCTGAATGCTCCATGAATGCTGATAGATTGCCTGCTGTCACCTAGTGGTGACAGATAATATAACACATGCTGTATGATTGTTTTCTGTTGATGGGTACTTGACATTTGTGAAAGAATTGGTCATTCTGAAGAGCTGTGAATTTAAGTGTGGGTCTGTTATAGGATTCCACCTTTGCAAGGCAGTTTGTGAAATGTATTCCCAGCTAGATATCCTACAATCAGCTGTAAGTGGTATTACTGTAAAGTGGAAGCATTTAGGGACAACATAAACTCCACGTAAAGTAGCAGAGTGGGGTCGTGGATTGCTGAGGTGCCAAGATGCATAAAAGTCGCCAACACTCTGTTGACTCAATAACTGCAGAGTTCCAAAATTCCTCTGGCATTAACCCCAGCACAAAAACTGCACTGGGAGCTTCTTGGAATGGACTTCTATGGCCTATGGTACGCTTCTCTGTCTGGCAGTCTGATGGACATGTCTAGGTTTGGCAGATGCCAGGCTGACTGCATTGTGCCAGCTGTAATGTTTGGTGGAGGGGGGATTGTGGTGTGGGGTTGTTTTTCAGAGATTGGGCTTGGCCTCTTAGTTCCAGTGAAGGGAAAACAAGGTCAATAAACACATGATTGGGTGATTTTTGGTGTTGAAGAATTTGACTGGCCAGCACAGAACCCTAGAATGGAGACTGTGAGCCAGGCCTTCATGTCCAACATCAGTGCCTGACCTCACAAAGGTTCTTCTCAATGAATGGGCAAAAATTCCCATAGAAACACTCCATAAACTTGTGGAAAACATTTCCAGAAGAGCGGCAGCTGTTATAGCTGCAAAGGGGACCAACTACATATTATTGCCTGTGGATTTAGAATGGGATGCCATAAAAGTTCCTGTAGATGCGATGGACAGATGTCTCAATATTTTTGTCCATAGAGTGTATATGGAATTGACCCTAGACAGGGGCCAATCTGTTGCAGAGCATATACTTACACAGGCAATCATACTCAATGGCCAAGCATCTGAGGCTGATTTAGAGATACCAGGTACTTTAACTGTCTGTCTGTGGACTGTGGGCAGAGACTGAAGTACCTGAAGGAACCCGCGTGGCACGAAGAGGACCTGCAAAGCAGTCAGTGACTGAAAGTGTACAACAGTCCTCAGCCAGATCGACGAATAAATCATCCTCTGAGCCAATTGTAGCTGCAAGCCAAAGTGCAAAAGCATTCTGTATTTAAATCTGGCAGGTGTGTTTCCATCCAGTGCCCAAAATATTAATCAAAGCAAAGATTATTGCTTTCTGGCAGGATAATAATAATAAATACAAACTCCTTCAAGTTATCCTACAAAATAAAAAAAAAATCCTAGATGTCCCTGACTGGGGAGACGGAGGTCTGGGCCTCTCTGCTCATACTGCTGCCACTGTGACCTGGACCTGGATAAGTGGTGGACAGTGGAATTTTATTGGCCAGAGAGACGCAGCATCCTCTAGTGGACAAAAGGTAGCACAGGAATGATTGTCCCCAGTATTGCCACTGGGATGTAGATGTGACCCCTAATATGGCCACATGTAACATATTACTGCAGGCAGATACTATCTCAGTTATGTGTCCTGGACAGGAAGACACAGACATTTTTTCTTTTATGCTTAAAAATGATATCATAGAAATGGGAAATGCACACATAAACTCATAACGATCACATCAGCTCCTCCAGTCCCTACATCCACTGATTCATACTGAGAATAAGGCAATTTAACATGAAATGAGATGACATTCTAGAGACATTAACTTAAAACACTAAAAGAGTAGCTGAAAACAGAATGACATTTTGGAGAAAGCTATTAACGTGAACGAAAAAATATTTCAAAGAGTTTAATAACAAACACATCTAGAGCAAATAGAACAGCAATACCCGATAACACATTTTAAACTTTTTTCCTAAAAATGGACTTGTTACATTTGATTCAATAATCTGCTCTTGCTGTTGATTGGGTAAGCTGCATGTCAATCATTCTGTGCATTTAGAAAGAGGTGGGACTTAACTGTGAACAAAAGCTAGAAAATTAGAATCTATGAACTTTTCCTCTTAGTAATGTTTACAATGTATCAAACAGAAATATCTTTTGAATGTGCAGAGCTGTTAGGTGTTCTTTGTAGTGGCATTGTGTTTGTGAATCTCTTTGTTTTAGTTTGGTAACGTTTTGGCTTGGTGAAAGCTGTGCTGAGCTCACTGCATCTAGGACTCTGAACACCAGGCCATTCTGCTTTGGGGCGTGGAAATGAGCACATGAGTCTTGGCTTCAGACATCAGCAATACCACAGGTTATGGACATGATTTGCATGAAAACCTCTCTCTCTCGGATGGTGGTTATTTCCAGGCACAAAGATCTCACTGTTCATTCTTGGTTAAGACTTTTATCTCATGTGGTGTCCATCTTCTGCACAGACCAGGACAGTAAAGGTGATAATTTATTTGAATTAGTGTGTATTAATAATGTAAATGCATCTATATGGGATGTAATATGGGTTAAGTGATTGTTATTTTGTATGACTTATGTGACTTTCAGGTTTAAGTTTTAAAAGCATTTCTGCATTGGAGTCCAGGCAGGGTGATAAGGCTGGTTTTGCAGGCTAGCTGGTCCCGATGTGCATTGACTGAGCAGCGTCTGAAATGTAATTTTATCCTGTCGCTATTCTTCTTTAATCACATTTGCATTTATAAAGATTTGAAAATGACAATATATAAAAAAAGCATTTAAAACATTTTTATTATACATGAAGTTTGGATAAGTTTAGGAGGGCGTTTCAAACTGGTAGCCCTTTGTATGGCTCAGTACCTGTGAGGTAGCTCTCAGTTTCAAAGAGATTGGTGATCCCTGGTCTAGACGCTCTCAGACAATACACTTTGTTCAAGCTCAGTGACAGCAAACAGGATTTTTAATACGTTTCAAAATTATGAACCTCACTTCACCATAATGTGAAGCCCGCAGCCACTGGATTTCACACTGGTTGATTTTTCTCCACTTTTAACATGCAAAAATGCAAACTAAAGTGGTAAATTTCAGCAATGGGAGATACTGAAAGAAATCTTGGGAGAAAACATGCAAACCCTAACTTCTTATTTTTTCTTGAAATTGTAAATCATTTAAAAAAGGATTTGTGATATACAGAGCAGACTTGACATATCTTGAGGACACCTGTACTACGTGCTTGTCCATAAGTGCATCAGTCTTTTGTAGCTAGCTGTTTATCCAATACAGGATTGCAGAGATCCTGGGACCTAACCCCTATAGCAGGGGGCAAAAGGCAGGCTATAGCCAAATACTTATTTTTACAAAGGTATAACCTGGAACCCAGGCTTCATTCCATAAAATTTTGGCACTACAATGTGGTGCCAGTTTGGTCCATATAATAAATTAAACACAAATGCTATTAACTGAAAACCAGTCATTATCAAAGTATATTGTGCAATGCCTGACCACAGCACACCAAGGCACAATAGAAAGCATGATGACTGTATGCCAATCAAGACAGCTAAAGTGCCTTGGGACATTTAAAAGAAGAAAACAAATTGATTACCTGTTAAATGGGCAAAGTATCATCCTTTTTTTGAAGCTTGATTGCTTGTGGCAATTTATCTCTCCCAAGAGTAAAAAAGAAGTGTTAAATGTATAGCAGTGATATTAATTAAAGCACCACTATCCTACAGTCTTCTGATTAGATCGGTACTTTCAGTTTCTTCCCCTGATTTGATCCTGCGTCAGTGAGCAGCCTTTGCTGATGGTGAATTAGAGTTTTATTACAAAGTCTAATTGTCTTATTTAGTGTAAGGAAGGTAGCTAAGTGGGTGGGCAGACCCAGGGCTGGATTAGCCATCTGGCAAACTTGGCATTTTCCAGGTGAGTCGATGGAGCTGTGGGCTGGCAAAATGTATAATGGGGACCCGAGCCCCACCCCATATGGGCCTGCATGGGTAAAAACCCTGGGCTGATGGTTAATCCCAGTCCAGCCCAGCAGAAAGCTGTAGGTGACATGATTCACATGAAGTTCAGCATAGTAACAGATTTTGAACGGTACATTGTACGGAACGGCAGGTGTGGACCGGCTATCGGGAAGTTCGGCAAATTTCCCGGTGGCCCGGCTCAATGAGGGCTAGTCCGCCCCTGCTGAGCAGTCTTCGGATCTCAATGAATGAAAGGTGCCAAATTATAAAATCACTGTTTGTCACCACACACTTTTCCGACATATTAACATTTTTCAGTTTCCATTCATATCACTTAGCACCGTAGAAAGCACTGCCATTATTACGACATACATAATGCTTTCTCATTTGTTCTATAGTATTTAGATGAATTGTAGTTATGCTAGGATGACGATGACTTAATGCAATTTCTGATTATACTTGCGGATTGGTTTTTATTGCGATGTGGAGATCCTAGTGTCACTGCCAAGAATACTTACGCTCAGAGCACCTTTGTTGTGAGACTCAAGGGGAAGGCTGTTGAATTTAACCTTTAAAATGAGGGCAATTTCTGTTAGTCTTTCTGTAAGTTTTATTAAACAGTGAGATGCTGGCATGCAAACAGACACACAAGTGGAGAGACAGAGTGTAGTATCCCAGGCTGAACCTAAACACCCATCTCACGCCTTCTCTGTTTGTGTTCTGCCAGATTGCACACATAAACCATGCTGACCTGGCTGAGTCCTGCTGTCTTCCTTTTCCGTAAGTGTTGTGACTCCAGATCTATCTATCTATCTATCTATCTATCTATCTATCTATCTATCTATCTGTGTGTGTGTGTGCATACTTTCCCCCTGCTGTGTGTGGGTGTGTGTGTGTGTGTGTGTGTGTGTGGGTGTGTGTGTGTGTGGCTGTGCTTCCTCTCTGTGTTCCGGGTTCCTCGCCCAGTCCACAGGCAAGCAGGTAGGTGAATTACTCACTCTAGATTGCTCACAGTGTTTAATCATCAGTGTGTGTGTGTTTGCATGTGTGTACATAGATAGATGACATTCTATTTAGATTGACATTCCACTGATATTCACATATATAGGTGCACTCACATGTGACACCAAGAACCCTTCAAAAGATATTCCAAGCCAGCAAAGTGACAGTAAGGGCAGCCATTCCATTTCATGGGTTATTAACAGCAGATGGTTTTTGCTTAATATGGACTGGTTTTTCTACCTTTTTCACAATGATTTGGCTATTTGTTGTTTGTTGTCGTTATTTCTTTACTGTTGCCAAAAGGTAGCATTTTAATTAATTAAGCTTATAGCATATTTAATTCTTGAATTTTGAACTCCACATTTAAAGACACATAGGCCAAACTGCAGAAAACATCTAACGTTGTTCTTCTGTGTGAAAGCTGCCCTCTTCACTCCATCCACCCATTACCTTCTGTTTGCCCGGGGTTCGGGTCGCGGGGGTAGCAGCTTCAGGAGACATCCAGACCTCCCACTCCCCAGCTACCTCTACCAGCTCCTCGGAGAGGACGCTGAGGCGTTCCCAGGCCAGCCGAGAGATATAATCCCTCCAGCAAGTCCTGGGTCTGCCCCAGGGCCTCCTCCCTGTAGGACCCCTGGTAGGGTCTCCCACGACAAAAAGGTCCCAGGGGAGGGGCCAGAAAAAGAGCAATCCAAAATAACCCTATGATAAGGTAATCAAATGAAGTCCCGTTTCAAACGAAGTCCCGCCCGGACTAGGGTCACTGGGGCCCCACCCTGGAGCCAGGCCTGGGGGAGGATCCTGTTGGCGAGCGCCTGGTGGCCAGGCCTTGGCCCGTGGGGCCTGGCTGAGCATAGCCCCAAAGAGGCACGCGGAACTGTCCCCAGGTGGGCCCACCACCCGCAAGGGGAATGTCAGGGGTTTGGTGCTTTGTAAATCGGGTGGCAGCCAAGGGAGGTCCTGGCGGTCCGATCCCCTGCTGCCCTCTTAACTCACCCAGTGAAAAACATAGCACATTAATCTCGCTAATATAGATGATATTTTTCGTTTTAGAGAAGAACTTTGTCAAAGTTCCTAAGTCCTTTTAGATTCACTTTCTGGACCATTCATCACCGGTTGCAGAAGGTTAAAGAACACACAAACCAAACTCATCCCTGTCTTCCATTACCACAGATTTCTCAGTGTCCCAGAGCAGCAGTACCATCAACTTGTCGGTCGGCCAGAACACCAACCTAACCTGTAACTCTACGGAGCCCCAGGAGCCCACAGTGTTTTTTTGGGACAAAGATGGCACCTTTCTGCAGACCACAAATACCAGCCAGCTGTCACTGTACAATGTCAACCAATCCACTTATGGGAGTTACTGCTGTACATATAACAACACATATGGAAATGGTCCATTACAATGTGTACAAATCAACATAGGTAAGATCTTTACTTTTTCTTGAATTTTTTTGTCAAAGCCTTTATTTTGCCTTATGTGGCCAAAAAGTGACCTTGATCTAAATGTGGCTCTATGTGACTCTAAACCAGAGATAGACAACAGTAGTGAAATCTATGTCTTCATCGTGTGCGGCTTGGCAGCAGTGGTCTTCCTCTCTCTGTTCACCTGTGGAGCAAAATTCTTCCTAAAAAGAGATATCGGTGAGTTTCACCCCTTAATTCACCAGTCAAAGCTCAATCACTGCAACCACTAAACAGAAATTAATTAACTGTGGGTGTTTGTCAGCAAGATGCAGAGCAACATAATCCCAGTTACCAAGGTTTTCTAAGCCTCATCTCTCCCACCACAAAATGAGCTGCTTCAGATCAACCACATCTGACTGGGACCTTCATACAAAAGCCTGATTTTTTTTCCCCCACAGCCAGGGCCAGAGAGATCAGAGCCCGGTAACTGAACTCTCCACCTTCTGGTGAGTGTCTAGTAATGTAACTCCACCCTCATCCCTGCTGCTCCATGAACAAGGTCTCGGGGGTTGAAGGACTCATGTGGTTGTTTTAGCATCTAACTAGTGCTGAAGCCACAAGAATAGGTTTGGCTTCAGGTCTGCACATCCACCCCCTATATGCACCATACTGCCATTGTGTTTGACATTTGTTTTCTGTGCTGGGCATTTCCTGGCCCCATGGGTGGTTCATGGGGAGTTGAGTTTGCGGTGTTGCATGCTATTGGTCTGTTCAGGCAGAGCAGTAAGTCACATATTTTTACAGCAGAATAAGGGGTCATGAGAAAAGGGTTATTACATGCAACACACAATGGCATTTATTTCATGCAAATCCCTGTAATTTAGCAGGGTGATGTCTGTAACACTTAAAGCGATTTTCTTTGTTCGATGTGATGACTGTTCTGTTCATCTGCCTTGCAGGTTCCAAACAGAAATGCTGTTCCAGACTGAGACAAGAAGACTTAAATGAATATGAATGTGTTTTCTTTCCTTGCTTGTCATACTCTAGACCAGGAGTGTCAAACTGCAGTCCTGGGGGGCCGGAGCCCTGTATAGCTTAGTTCTTTCCCTGTTTCACCACAAATGATTCAGCTCAACAGCTGTGAGGTAATTAGCACAAGAAGTTGAATCAGGTGTGTTAAACGAGGGGAAACCCAAAAATGGCCGGCAGGACTGGACTCTGACACCTGTGCTCTAGACATTTGATGTTTATTATATATATAGTTATACTGCAACTGGTTGAGAGGAATATTAGTTTTAAAACAGCCTCCCTGTGCAATCTCATTGCGTTTCTTATCAAACATTGTTGAATAAAAAAACGGAGGATTTGAATGAAAGCTGTTGTCCCCAGCTGTGACGTCCCAGTGACATACGAGGATGGTATCAGTAAGGGGAGAGGGGATGTGCTCAGGTCGACCCACAAGGGAGAGGAAGGGCTGGCTGAAGAGGAGGATGTTGTTTAGGTGGAAATTAGCGGGAGGACATTTCAAACTGGATTTAAGGAAGCACTTCTTTACGCAGCGTGCAGTTAGAGTAT
>JABFEA020000002.1:20332180-20346505 GCA_019775915.2 Cyphomyrus plagiostoma
ATATCGCCAATACAATAGACAGGATTAGATCTGCGTGATGGGCGACGTTAATATCGCCAATACAATAGACAGGATTAGATCTGCGTGATGGGCGACGTTAATATCGCCAATACAATAGACAGGATTATATCTGCGTGGTGGGCGATGTTAATATCGGCAATACAATAGACAGGATTAGGCCCGCGTAATGGGCAACGCTAATATTGCTATTACAATATTTTGACAGTAATTTCAAAAATGCTATTCCAGTATTTAGAAGTCTTGGTGATAAAATATGATAAACAGGGAAGGGGGGATGGGGGTGTCCTAAAATACCGTGGTATATCGTATTTCCATAATGCCACCCAAGCCTGGTTCAGGCTATCAATCGATTGTGTTAATTAGTAATTATAATTGCAAAATTTATCATTATTTGGAATAAGTAAAAAAAAATTGATTAGTTAATTCAATGACTGGCTGAATAAAGAGTCTACTTTCGAGAGTCTGCTTCGGCATGATACCCGGCATGCACTCTGAGACAATCATAATCATTCTCATCCTTTGTGTCGACTCATAGTGTGATGCATTTTGGAGAAATGTAACAAAAATGAGTAAGGGGTTGAATAGAGAGCAAAAAGAAATTTGTCTTCCACTGTATGGAAACATTTTGGATTCCACAGAGAAGATACTGAGCAAGAGCAAGTGATTTGTCCGCAGTGCTTTTTGTATGCTGTCACAAATCACAGTAACACCAAACTTATCTGACAGTCTGTACTGGTACATATAGTTTATTTTGGGTAAATTTTCAAATCTGTTCTGCTTTGTAAATATCTCAATGTTTATTGCAAAATATCCACATCACCACAGTTTCTACAAGCAAGATATTACTGATGCAACTCCAATGATGTGGTTTCTGCAAGGTTGGATTGGAAGGGCTTGAGACTCCAAGAGACCACCTTACCATGCAAGTCTTTGCACTCGTTCGCACCCCGGGGCAGGGGGGGGGGCGCTCACCTGTAAGGACACTCCTCACCCCTCTTGCACTCGCCCTTCACCCAGAAGGAGCAGATGTGTGGCCGGTTCCTCTTGTAGTATGGCGTGGTACGGGCCAGTTTAAGCAGCATGTCGCTGGAGCCAGGAACCTTGCCCAGCTGGCCCACAGGCCTCGTCCCATCCGAGGTCTGGATCTGCAGGGGTACAGGTCACGTCAGGTCAGCAGAGATTCCAGGCCATCGTCTTCATTGACTGTGACAGCAGCATTCACCCAGAAATCGCAGAAAGAGGGTTAGAATGCTTTCGTTCTGCTCTGCACGTTTACATTCTGAAACGGATAAGGAGAAAAGGGCAAAACAGTCGGCAAGATAATTTGCTTTAAGTTTCAAGAAGGAGCCAAGCAAAGAATGCCTTAGAACAGAAGAGAAATTTTATCACGAAGTCCAGCCAAATCTTAGGGAAATTAGATTGAGTTTTTTTTTCTTACTCGAAAAGAGTACAGGCTTTTATTTAATAACACAGTCAGTTTTTGATTAAGTCTGACCATGTAGAAATGCTTCCCAGTAAACAACCTGGAAAACGCCAAGCCATGTGATTGATCTGGGGCTGGCGAGGTGACATTCAGTGATCAGACACGACCAGCATCAAGTATACATTTTAGTGGAAAACGTTTTGTACAATTTACATCAAGAGCACAGATTTTGACTGTAAATATTCTGGCTGGGAATAAAAGGAATACAGAATGTTTCATGTGATTCATAGGTCTCCAGGGAATTGACCTTCATAGGGTAACTCCAAGTGGGATGTTTGCACAAAATGAGAGGTTATAAAAAGTGGTACAAGCAAATACCAGCGAGCAGCAAAACAAAGGCGGGGGGGGGGGGGGTGATGCCACACATTCCAAATGATGTTTACCTTAATGAAACACCTCTATTAATTTCTGGAAGGTTTTCTTTTTTTCAGCTAGAAACAGACTCTTCACAACGATCGCTTTTAACATCTGTCACTGCCGACGGCAAACGGGCCTCATTTACGCGTGTTCTTCCAGCCTAGACTTAGCTGTATCTCTCCCTGACACGTTTGCATCTGTTTAGCAGCCAGCGTGACATACAAGCAAGGGAGATAAACTGTCAAAAAAAAGTTGTCAAGAAGCCAACTAGACCTAAGTGCGGCTAGGCTGACCTTCCAATGAATGACCATTAAGTTAGCGACAGAGCTACATTACAAAACTATGAGATGAGGGTAAAAATACAAAAGCATCCAGTACATACAAGTGGCCATAAGCAAGGAAGAGCAGATGGAGCCTGGACAGGTCAGGGGCTGGATGAGCTACCATGGAAAAGTTGGGCCTTTGGACGTTGAGAGGTATCACACTATTAGCAAGTCAACAGCCTGGCTATTTCACATTCACAAATCAAGGCAGCATTTTTATTCACTTTGGGCAGGGCACCTTTCAGTAAAAACTAAATATTCACAGGTTACAAGCTTGTCTCACTGAGCATCACTGTTCACTTCTACTTAGTCTACAGCATGTCAACTTCTGTAGTCTCCCACCCTCCACCTGTCAACATGCAACAAGTCTTTGTGTTAAGGGTGTAAGTCACTGTTGCCAAGGTGATTTGCTTATGAATATATTAGTCAAAACTAACTTCACAAAGGGGAAAAAAATCTGAAATATGACCACGGAAACTTAATTACACATAGTATGAAAGCAATACAATGTAGAGCCTCAAAACATTCATTTTTATTGTTCTTATTATATTAAACAGGGAAAACAAGCCAGTGCAAACTGCCACAAAGCAACTGATCTGTACAGAGAGAAAAACAACAACACACAAAGTAAGACCTACTGATGTCAGCAAGGCTAACTAGCGGTGCACCCATGTGGCTAACCTCTTAGCCATTTTTGTCGAAAGGGGGTTGGGGGCATTTGCAGACAGTGAAACCCACCCAGCTTGCTGGCACAGATTAGCGGAATAACGTCACATCATTCTCTATTCTGTGGAAAATGAAAGATCGATGTTCCTTCGGGCCAGATTTCGCAATGAATTATTAATCTTGCAAGCTTGTCCCCCACCACAGAGAGTGGCCGACCATCCAGTGCAATCATTTCCATTATCTCAGTTGCTGTGTCTTTAGCACTGATGCTGCTAACTTTTAATACAGAAAAAGTTTTAATAGTCAGCAATACTGGACTGACACCGGACCCAAAAACTTGATTTTTATTAAGCCAACATTGATTTGTTAAACCACCTATCACAGCGGTCCCCAACCGTTTTTGCGCCACGGACCGGTTATGTTATGTTGCGGTATGCGGAAGCCGCCGTTGGCCCCGGGAAGTGGATCAGCCCGGTGAGCGACGCGATCCCACGGATCCCTAGGGCTTTTAAAGGGGCAGTGCCCGAGCGGCCGGTGCTGGACCTGCCGCCGCTTGCACGGCCTGAGGCGGGCTGCGAGGTGCCTCCGCCGACAGCTGCTGCATCGCCCGAGGTCGCCATGCCCGCAGCCGCCACCGCCGCTGCCTGTTCCTGCTCAGCCCGAAGCTGCAGCCACAGCGGCCCGGGACCCGTCCAGCCCAGGACACTGTGTCCCCGAGGAGGACAACACCATCGCTCCTCCCCTCATGGCGGAAGAGGAGCTCGAGTGGGACCCCTCGGGGATCCGGTTGCTGGATTCCCTGGACCCAGGACGACACCCGGAGCAACTGCCAGTGCCCCAGAGGGGTGGAGCCCAAGGGGGTCCCCGCCTCTCCGTGTCCCGGAAGGGAAAGGGGCACCTACGGAGGGTCCGGGTCCCTCCCGTCCCGCCCTCTGCCGCGCCCGTGTGGCCCCTGGCCATCGTCCGGTGGCTGCCTGCGGGTCCTCCGGCTCCTGGTCGCCGCCGGGTTCCCCTCCGGTTCCTCAGGGCCGGTCCTCCGTCCCACCTCCGGCTCCACGTCGGCCGCCTCCGGGCCCCCCTGCTCCGCCTTCGCCGGCGGCGCCTTCCCCCTTGGGCCTGCCTGCGCCGTTGGTCTCTCCGGCTCCCTCCGGGTCTCCTCCGCTGGCCCCTCGGCCCATCTCCTTGGCCCCTGCGGAGCCCCCTCGGGCTCCTGACTTCCCGTTGCCTGCGGCCCCTCCGGCCGCTGCCCGTTGCCGGCCTGGGTGCCTTCGGGCACCCGGTGGGCTTTCTGTACCTCTCCTGCCCACTCCTCCTCCTTTTGTTCCACCTCCTTTTGTCCCTCTGTTCCCTCCTGGCCCCTCTGTTCTGCCTCCTGGTGTTGCTTCTGCCTCTCCCTTTCTGGTTTGTTTGTCTGCGTTCCCTGTTCTTTGTCGGGTTCTGTCCTGGTTCCTGTCTTTGGGCTTGTTTTGTGTTTCGGTGTTGATCCCTGGTCTTGGTTAATGTTCTGCTTTGTTTTTCCAGGTCCTGTCTGCCCAGTTAGTCTCGTCCGTCGCCTCTCCTGGGGCGCGCCTGGTGTGGCGCGCCTTTGGGGAGGGGTTATGCTACGTGCAAGCTCTGTCCGCTCCTGTGTGCCACGCCCACCTCGTTACCTCTTGTGATCGCCAATTGTTCTCACCTGTGTAGCGTTGCCGCAGGCCTGTCTTGTGCCTGTCCTGTGTACTTAGGTCGGCGTCTCTTCCGGCAGACGCAGCATTAAGGTTGCTTAATGTTGGTGTGCTGGACAATAAACCCTCGTTTTCCCGTACTCCTGCCTGGACTGCCTCCTTCGCCGCCTTGCACTACGGCGTACGTAACAGGTTACATGTCAGACAATATTTTCACGGACCGGCCTTTAAAGTGTGGGGCGTAAATACGACGAAATAAAATGGCATAAAAACAAATATAAACTGCATAAAACTAAAACTCACCATTACGTTGAATTAATTGGGAGAGAATCCCCAAATTTTTTATATTCTTCAAAAAAAAAAAACATCACTCAGACTCTGATCGTCGATAAAACATATATATAAATATTTTTTTCTATGCGGCCCGGTACCAAATGACCCGCGGACCGGTACCAATCCGCAGCCCAGTGGTTGGGGACCTCTGATCTATCACATCTCTAAGGCTAACATTACATTTTACATAGCCAGCAGGTTACCACAGTCTCTTCACCATTGCTACTATAACTAACAAACATGACTTTTTTTGCATTACAAAACAGGTGTTTCCCAAAAGCACCGTAGCGCTATGATTATGTTAGCCATTAGTGAGCACTCTGCACTAGAAAACAACAAATTTAGCCCAAAGACTATTGAGTAGCGCTTCCTTTATGAACAGTAATGAGCCTAATTAATGAGCCTAACCGTACTGCCTATGCTCTGGAAATTCACCTGCTTGCCATGCTACTTTGCATGTCTGTCGCAGTATGGAGAATTTTGCCCCCCAAAACCAATTGTAAGTGATTCTGATCCAAGATGTTGAATAACCATTGATAGCCTTTCAGCACAGATTCATTTTGATACGTCTCTACACCCCTACTTTGTGTAGTGACATAGATATATATTTCACACAACACACCTTGTTTGTGTTTGGTCAACACTCGTTTGACGGTGGTGATGGGACGGGCCACTGCCAAGAACACAGCTAAAATGAACAAAAAAAAATATCTATATTTCTGCCCATAGCACTGGTTTGACAGCACGACTTTGTCTTTACACAAGATAAAGGAAATATAATTTGACCTCCAGAGCTGGCTCTCTGACACCCCCCTAAAGAAATCTGTCAGCATTTCGCCTGTCCTTAACAAGGCATACATGTGACAAAGGATCCCCATTTTATGTGATAGCATCAAAATAAATGTCTACAAGCCCCATTTCACTCCACTGAAACCACAACTAAACACACAATCTAAAGCAACTTTGAATTAGCAAGTAAATTCTTGTGTCCATTGAAAACAAATGTCACACACAGGCCTACTAAATGTCATCTATTTTAAATTAGTATGGGCAGGACAAAAAGTTCTTAAATCAGAAACAGTGTTGACTTACAGAACAACCCCTCTTCCCAGCAAAATGACAGACTTGGAGGGTCAAAGAGTCAGGAAAAAGTAGGACACATCCACAGCTGAATAAAATGCCCCGTGGGCACTCCAAGCTCAGTATTAACATTTTGAGGGATGTGCCAACAAGGTCACATGACCACAAGGCACACAGCTCGCCTGTGGCTTCATGTTGTGCCTGCACATTCCCGCTGAGTGACACTATACCTCTCTCTCCATGTTCTGGGTGTAGTACTCCTTGTTCACATCCGATTTTGGCATGTCATCCTTGACCGCCAATCCCGTGTCGCGCACCTGGATCGGCAGGCCTGACAAAATACATTCATTGACAAAACCCTTATTTGTGAAATTTACAAGGCATAACAAACTAAATCAGGAATACTTAAAATTAATATGACCATACAACGTGGAATAAATTAGCATTTCATGAGCTGACTGGGAAAGGCACTGGTAAGGTAAAACCAGGTCTGTTGAGTGGGGACTCACCATACTCCAGGTCCAGTAGGCATGTCTGACACACATTCTTCATCTTGCTGCACGTCTGGCACACCTCAGTCTTCTTGAAGCGCATTCGTACCCCTGGGCACCAGCGGAACACTGTGAAGGGCCGTGCACAGATCTGTGGGGGGTGGGAGGGGGTGTGGGGTGGCGATTCCGTGCCACAACATTTCAGGTACACAACTGCAGTGTAACAGAACTCAAACTGGCCCACATGCGGAGCCAGGATCACACAACATGCCCAGCACAAAAACACAGCACCTCAAGCACATAACTGTCACTCTTCTGAACTGCATGCGTTCACCAAAAGTACCACTATATCAGCCGCTGAGAAAAAAAACACAAACTAACAACAGCTGGAAGCATATAAAAACATAATGACTGAAGCAGGGTCCATGCTCCTTACCTTGCACTCCTTCCCATACTTTTCTTTGGTCTATGGAGGGATTGAAATACACACACACACCATTCACATTAGCATGACAGCTGACTTTTTATATAGTTAGAAGAGAGACTAGATTGAGGAGAGATTTACAACATGATGAATTAGGGGAATCATTTTATAAGTGATCAATGGTCAAGAGACATGCATACACACATTAAAGGATGCCAAACAAATGTGGCCATTGCTAGCTAGCCTTCTTACCATACGGATGTAGGGGTTTTCCCCCAGACAAGTCTGGCAGAGGATGGGAAAATCCTGCATAAAAAGTACACAAAGAAACAATCATACCACTTGCCAGTTAACTACAATGGGTGTGGACATATGGATAACTAACTAGTAACTTTTGCACAACTCAGGACTGTGGGATTACGCATTCCTTAACTATAGTATGAAAAGTATGCCTATTAAACTTCACATGAAGCAGGCAGTGTCCAGGTGCCACCAAATAGCCCAAGGATGCGGGGGTACAGAATTACCCAGAAAAAATAACATCCACGGTTAGCAAGAGACTCATGTCAAGCTAGAATTGAGTTGAATCATAATTCTTACTGAAACACAACCACAACATGATCTCAATTACTGTTTTTAAAAACATGACACTGTTTCACAGTTATTTATAAATAGGACGCCAACAACTATTAAGAAGCCAATTCCTTTGAACAAACAAGGACACTAGAGGGACTAAAACTCGATGTCCTGCAAACTGAAGTTTTGGGCAGCTTTATACCCCATACCTACAGTAAAGTGCACTGCTAATTATTTATAATGCCATTTCTATGAGGACCGAGCCAACATATTCTGAGATTTGTGAAATGATAACTATGTCCCCACAGAGACGGCACAACCCATAAAATAAACTCGACAGCCCTTTAGCACATCCTTAAGTAAACCACTATCTGTTTAGACATGGTAAGGACACTACATTAGCGGCTATTTACTTATCACTCCCAAAATACCAATTAATTAATCAAAATATCAAAAAAATACGAGACCACATGGACCGCTTTATAGACAAAATCATCTAAAAGACCCAACAAATGCACATAGAAATACACATGCTCTTTTCTCCATCTCTGACTAAACATCATTGGAGGTTAGCGGCCCAGTTAACTCTGTAGCAAAAGCAAGTCCAGAACTCAAATCCTACACTGTAAATTGACAAATAGACCCATTTAATATGATCGCAATACTTAAACACGTGTAACCGTGTAATAAATAAGTGAAAAGAAAAGTGTCTTGGGTTTTTCAAACGTACCGCATCTTCCCAGTTTTGCCGGTTGTACGTATTGGATCCTAAAGACGTCGCCATCTTTGGCTAAGCGATCCCAAAATGCAACGCGCCAGCCTGCCAGTATCCCAGAGTGCAGTAAAGGAGTACCGCATATCACCCGTTACTTATATTTTGATAAAATGTCATCGGGTAATTACCGTTATAACTTGATGTGGTCTTGTTTGTACACAATTGCAATATTCCTCCCATTTCTGGTAGATTTTTTTTTCAATAGGTATCCGTATTTTTTTTTTTAATTACGACTGTTGGCTTCATTAATATCTATTCATGGCACAAAAGAGCTTCATCTTAACATCTGATTCCTCGATTTTATTAATATTTGTTATTGTTATTAACAAACATTAGTATTTTTTATTGTTTTATTTTTTTCATCATTTTATTTGTCTGTTGCTGTGAAATACAAGGTAGACTGAGAAGAAAACATGGATTAGATTGGTTGATCATTTGTAATTCTGTATTTCTTCACACATATCTTTGTGGACATCACCTACTGCCGCTCACCCATCCATCCATCTTACGATTGCTTATCCAGTACAGAGTTATGGGGAACCTGGACTTGATCGAGTAGAGCCAGGAGCCTATCACAGGTAGCATGGGGCACAAGACTGAGGTACACCCTGGATACCAGTCCATTTGAAACCAAACACAAGCTCAGACTCACACACTATGGATGCATTACCCAGGGTTGCCAACTCTCACACATGTGGCGTGACACTCATGTTTTCATACTCTCACGGTCACACAAGAAATCTTATGGCAAATCTATATTATTCCATTATAAACCTAAAATTAGCTACATCAAAAGCGTTGGGCAGTTTGCAAACCATACCGACTATTTACAAGGTAATAACACTGTTACATAAATCTAAATCTGTGTGCATGTGTGGGCAGACTTGTTTCAAATTGAAACTGCCATTCCAGCCAGCTGCCCAAAGTTGGAAACCCTAATTACCTTTCATTCTTCAGAAATTTAGCCTAGCCACATTTATGCTCAGTCGACTTCCCGACAACATGTATGTTTGTAATGTAATATTTGCCCCACTTGTACATCTCTGGACAAAAGCATCTGCTGTATAAAAAATGCAAAGGTTTCATACATGTTTCCAAGCAGAATGATTCCAAGCTTAAGCCTAAAAGACAATGAACAGATGTGCCTTTATCAGCTTTGGAGACAGCAGCGTCTTTGTTGATTAAAACAAAAGAATGGGTAGCTCACATTTTTATGTGAGAGGAATTTTCATGTGACTGAGGAATTACAGTTGTCAGCCAAGACTCCAGAACCTCGTGTGTATGATTTTTCTCACGAGTGCTAGGATAACCTGAATTTTTCTGTAAAGTCTTTGAGGTGAGGGATTAGCAGCTACAGGAGACCCAAGCCTCCGGTTTATCCACAGACCGGCTACATAATAGGCAGAAACAATGCTCTCCATTCCCTGAAAAGACTGCAGGCACAGAGCTTAAGGCATGGAGTGAACAGAGAGGGAGCAGGAGAGCTGGATTGGGGTTGGAGCTGGATATACAGGGTGGAGGAATTTGAAGAGCAATCCCAGGATTACTGTGACAGTTCTGAAGCCCGCGCTGCAGTTCCTGCCTGCACTGGAGTTCCTGCCCACACTGCCTCCTTCTTTTAAGTAGATCTACTTCAGATTACTTTGTATGTGATTAGGAGCCAGGGGAGCTAAAGAAGCAATTATCAGGTTGAGGATGTTAAAGATTAGGGATAAAACGCTAATAGAGACGTAAGCCTCCCATGTTTGTTCAAGTTTGCGGGACGGCGTGGTCTGGCTGCTGGAGGAGGGTTAGAAACACTGGTGTGTGGAGTGGCTTGTGTGATCAGGGGAATGCATGCTAAGGGAGGCCAGAGGGAGGGGGGCAGCCGGTGAAAGCTTGGCTGGGAAAAACCTAACATGAGGTGCACATATCTCCCTCCATCCCTTCCTTCAAGATATTCTGACCTGGATTTCCCCCTCACATCATTTAAAAATGAGGCGTCCAGCAGAGGACACTACTGATAGATGTATTCCATCTTCCCTGGTTTTGCCTAGTAAAGAAGGACAGGGAGGGAAATGTAGCCACAAGACACATAGTAAGCCCCAGGCAATCAATGTATCAGCTCTCACACAGTAATGATTGCTCGCTCAAGTTCTATCATTTAACAAGCCACCAATTTTGGCAGCCTGAGGCACACAAGACCAAAAAGCTGCAAAAAGTGTTTACTCATCCACATACTTGTCTTGTAAATATTTGTTCAACTGAGCATGAAATGTATTTGTTTTTAAAAATAGCGCCGCACTTGCAGTGTTACAATAACATTCTCGTCGCCATTGTTTACCCAAAAGCACAATGGTCATTACTGGGAAAACATGCCTCCCTGTTATTAAACTGCTACCCGCTGAACACAATTTCTCGCCTGAAGGCCTCTCCCACCCCTGATGCCACGTCTTTAAAGGGGCTGTGCAGTTGAAGATGCTTATTCAGGTGGATGGGGCTGTTGAGAAGCTTCGTTCGATGGTTTATCTTGCTGGACGTTCCACACTCTCTGGCCGGACCTCCCAAGCCAGTTATTAATGAGTTCTGACCAATGGTGACGTCCAAGCGCATTAAATTGCCAGTCCAGGGAAACCTCATAAGTAGCAGTGACAATAAGGTTGATGTGTAGATAGGCAGATTAGGAGTCATGCTCAGAAGTTAGTGGGTTCAAATCCCAGGACCAGTAGACTGATGCTGTTGTTGGGCCCTTGAACAAGGCCCTTTAATCCCTGACTCCAGGGCCACTGAGCACTGGCTGACCCTGCACTGTGACCTCAAGCTTATTCTGGCCTGCAGAATATGTGTGAGAGCGAGATGGGATAGTCAAAAAGATAATTTCACCACGGGGATCAATGAAGTACCACCACTATCCTAAATAAATAAGTGCAAAGTGGACCCCCCTTCCCCCAACATTAGTGTGCAGATGAGACACTAGTCCTTGTTTGTGCAAGGCTCTGCCCAGAGCTCAAGCAAAGTTTTGTCAGTCAACTCAACCCCCCCCCCCCCCACCTGGCACACAGTCCTACATATAGAACCTTGACTCTAATGGCTGACATTTCATCCCGCAATGTCTCACCTGCCTTTTGTGTGTGCATGGGGGGGGAGGGGGGAGTCATATTTCCTGCATTTCGAAGTCAAGCCCAGAAGCACGTGTTAAAGTTTAACGGTACAGCCTTGGATGCTGTAACTAAAACCTTGATTGTCCTGCACTTTTGTTTCAGTCAGAGTCTTTGTAATGGATTTTTTAGGTTTGAGACAGGAAGCAATAAGTAATTTCTTTGAAGTCAAGAGCAGATGTAGGCAGCTGTTTTGCTCCATGCCTGAAAGGGCATATTGTTTATTATGACCTGGTTGTGTTCCATGTACAGCTACTTTCCACCTGATGTTTGACTCCTATGGTGCGTTCGATTATTTCTCTCCAAGTCAGAACTCGGATGAAAACATCACGAAAAAGTCACTTCCTGTCGGAAACACACCTCTTTTATGACGTTGATGCCGAAAAAGATTTTGTTGTCCGAGTTGCCCCGTGACGTAATTTCAACATGGCAGCTTACACACTCAACAGTAAATCTATTTTATAAATCTTTAAAAATGTTTATTTTGTTAAATGTATTAATAGTTATAATTGTGTAATTGTATGTGTTCAGAGAATACCATATCATGACCGTAAACAAGTATCCAGGCATGCAATATGAGTTTTTTACCAGACTTGTTGGTGTCTTTGGTTTGTTTGTAGTTTGTTTGCCTCTCAAAAAAAGAATATCGCTATGAATGTACTCAAATATTTTATGACGATTTTAATGTGGTTTGACTAGTTTGTGTTTCTTGTTTGTTTGCCTCTCTGAAGAAAATATTCTCACTCCAAATCTGCTAAAATATAAAGTACTGATCATCAACTGGTGGCCCGTGGTCCGAATCCAGCCCACTGAGCCGTTCAATCCGGCCCGCGACTGGATTCCAAAATTGTGAGGAATCAAAAAGAAAATAGTGGTCCACACTATTAAAGCAACTAAAAATAACAACAACTGAGTCTCTTGTCAGAATAACCACCAGTTTTGTAATGAAATGGAAAAAGTATAAACATTAAACATAATGTTAAGCCAAAATTATATTTTTATTTGATTTTCTTCTTGGGGGTTCGGCCCCCAAGGAGACTGTCTGGTAAAACTCTGGCCCTCTGACAAATATAGTTGATGACCCCTGATATAAAGCAACAACATGTAGCAACATGTTCATGGAGGCAGCCATGTTTGTTCCAAGATGTGGGTAGCTCGAACGGGAGATCGTCGGGTGTGATGTCACTCAACTTGGAATTTCAGAGTTCCGAGAGAAAAAAGAATGCACCACTATACTCCCTCTCACACCCTCATCTTTATCCTCGACTGTGGCTTCTGACATGAACTTCTGTAAAATCCCTGTAAAATCATGATCACTAACCAATCGGGGTCACCACTAGAGCACAGAAACACAGGAACTGAGATGGAGAATAGAACACCAGTCCACACACACACACATTTAATTACACACACTAACGGTCATTTAACAACCTTGAGAACACGTGCCAAGGAGAATGGGCAAAATCTGCACCAAGCTAACGTGACAAATTACATTTGCATCACATTACAATCATTTACTGGCCAATGCTTTTTTCAAAAGTGACTTATAGATCAGCTTATGATTCTCCTGGAAGGAGAAAATTTCTCCTAAAGCTGGTTCGACCAAACAGAGCATGCATGGATCTGAATGCTAAAGCACATTTTACAGCATTTTCTTAACTACATTTTCCCTGATGTAATAGTAAATGACAGAAAAACCTGGTCTTACCCTTAAAAACGTTTTGGATTTAGAAAAAATAAGAAATTTACCACGAAATGGAACTCCATAGAAAGGATCTGGGAGTATCTCAAAGGCACTTTATATATATGAATATGTAAATTAGGAATATTTATACATGCATTTTTGCAGATCCGTCCCTTAAATACATTTCATGTGTCACATTCTTTATTTAGTCTTGTTTCTTCACTTCGCACAGGGGCTGATCTTGGAGCTGCAGCTGTGCCAATATTCAAAATATCAAATATTATAAATAACCGCTTGACTGCTTAAATTTGGCAGGCTCCCAGCCAAATGCACTGTACTGGAACTGGGTACACCCATCCATCTTCCATAGCTGATTATCAAGTGCAGGGTTAGCCTGGAGCTTATCCCAGGAAGTGCAGGGCACAATGGATGCCAGTCTAATAGCAGGCATACACACACATGCCAATTTGCTTAACTGCATAATTTTTGGACTGCAGGAAGAAAGCAGAACACCCAGAGAAAACCTATGCAAATTATGCAAACACCACACTCACAGAGTGGGGGCCTGATTCAAGCCCTTAGCGCTGGAGATGTGAGGTGACAGTGCTATCTACTTAGTCACCATGTCACCCTAAAAAAAAAGTTGCCCGCAGACCCTTAAGTCCACTTTGTGGTTCTGATCTGCAGTCCTGGGGACCCATTGTTATTGGCTGATTGGCACCCACACCGGCCCTCCAGTCCTGGGGACCCACTGTTATTGGCTGATTGGCACCCACACCGGCCCTCCAGGGATCACATTAGCCACCCCTGCTCTACATGGTGTGTGCCAGAATGGTCAGGTACAAGAACATTAAGCACGTCAAAGCAGACCACCTAAATTTCATTTGGGTTAGAAAATTCCATTTCCAGCAGCTCACCATTTAGAGATGTGAGGCCACCCTTGTATACCCCCCCCCCCCCCCACACACATTTTTACTTTGTTTCTCCTACTGTATGGTCATTAAAGGGGAAGTGGATGTTGCAATGTGCCTATGAAATCCAATTCAACGCAGTAGATGTCATTACATGCAGAAATTCCTAACTTCCCCGGCGTGTTTTAAGAAATCCACAGTCGTCCCAATTCCAAAGAGTAACAAGCCCTCAAGCCTCAATGAACATAAGAACATAAGAACTATACAAACGAGAGGATGCCATTCGGCCCATCAAGCTCGCTTGGAGAGAACTTAACTAATACCTCAGAGTTGTTAAAATCTTATCTAGCTCTGATTTAAAGGAGCCCAAGGATTCAGCTTGCACTACGTTATCAGGAAG